>VYZR01116289.1:7375-26097 GCA_013400675.1 Oxylabes madagascariensis
AAAATATTGGTTTAATTCTGAATTGTTCCTCATAACCCCAGCATTTGTATTTTATTCCTTTTATATTACATGCTTTTTTCCCCCAAACCATTGATTGTAGATTTCGTTAGGACAGATACCTGGAAGATAGACACTGTCCTACTTTCTTTCATACTGCCTGCACTTGTGTGCAACCTGCATAGGAGGATGGACTAAAACCTGTCAGCTCACTGAAATAGTATTCTCAGGAGCAAAACATTGTTTATCAAAGTAATCACTCTATATATCATTTAGCTTCTATAAGAAATTTAAGGACCGATTTTTAATTATTTGGCTTTGCTATGGGTTTTGACAGGTAAGTGAAATGAAATGTCTTTGTTTATCCATAAAAAAATAAAAGCCATGGCAAAACCCCCCACTTTTTCCTACATGTGCTAAATACACTTCTAAAATAGTCCCTCAAAAGATGAATTGTCAAATTTTTTTGCAAAGTTTTAGACCCTGAAAATGCAGCAAGGAACAACTTTCATGCTAAGTGATTTATAAAGGAAAGGATCAAATTTTCTCAAAATTTAATTAAGATATTTTAAATGAGTTTCCTTTTAAAATGATATTTGTTATAAAATCTGTAGAGATTTCAAACAGTGTTATTCCAATCTGCCTCTACTCTACAAAGTATCTTTAATACTGTGGATTTCACCACTATTTACAAAGATAGATAACTATTGCTTTTGTTTACCAGATTGCATAGTTGAGATATTATTTTAGAGACTTCAAAGTAATGGAGTGAGAAGCAGAATTAGAGACAAAAGGGTTGATTTCTCTGTTGAGCAATGCTGCATCCATGAAAGGAGAACGTCCCTCATGAGATTATTCTGAAATGAGGTTTTGTCCATATTCATTTGCTTTACTTTCCCAGAGGGTTAAAGTAGAAAAGTGGAATAGCTCTTCCCGTGGCAGAGTGGAGTAGCCTGGCTGCTTTGCCTGAGATCCAGAGAAGAGTTTCATGTTCCAGGAGCAGACTGGCTGTTTAACTGTCCTGCTGGCCCTCATAATCTCTAGTAAGAAACGGATCCCTGGTTTCCAAGGCAGTGTGGAACATGCAGCACTGAGGGACTGTGGAAGATTGCTGGTAACTGTTCACATTAAAAGTTACCAAATTTGAATTTTTCAAATGCAGAAATATTTGTAAAACCTGAAATTAGAAGGGATGATAAATTTCAACTCCTTGACAATTTAGGGACAAGAAAGGACCTCGATAATCATAATTTTTACCTCTTTCAGTCTTGTGCTCACTGCAAGCCATAAGTTTCCATCCAGCGGTTGGGCATCAAGTCTGTAACTTTTGACCGAGCTCTATCATAATAATTTAGAGAAGCGTCATCTTGACTTCAGATTTACAGAAGCAGAGCTTTCATTATATCCAGAGATGAGATCTTCCAGAAAACAGTGATCCTTACCTTTACATTTGTGTATTTCTAATGCAATTTATCCCAAATTGCTATTATGGAGCTAATCCTGCAAATGTATTCTCACTGACTTTCATGGGATGTACACGGCACATTGTTTAGTTGATGAAATTTTTAACAGATGCCGCGTTGTGTCAGCAGATCACATCTCAGTGACCACAGCATTTCACCCTTTGGCAGTTGCAAACAGTGCTGCCAAGGTACCCTTCCTATCTCATTGCTTCCTTGTCTTGGCAACCTCCCTTTGCCCGCTGCATTCACTTTCAAGGCCCTGTGGCTGTTCCTGCTTTACCTGTCATCAGTCATTCAGTGTCACAAGGTCATCTCCTGCCCCCGCCTTGCCCGAGTGCCATCTCCATTTCCCACCCACCACCTTTCCAGACCAAGCCCTTTTCCACTTTCTCCTTTCTGCCTCTCACGCTTAATATGCCAGGTCTGTTTATCCACCTTCTTCATTCTCTTTCAAAACTTTCTGTAGTGACATCTGGGGGAAGCCTGGGCTGGGTGTGCTGGGACTGTCCCTGTGATCCCTGCGTTGTCTGCCGGTGGACGCCTGTTCATCAGCACATATGGAGATTGTGTACTTTAAAGGAGCATTTAAAAATGTCACCTGCCATTAAGGATTCCTCATCATAAAATTAGGAAATGCTCCTATTGATAAGTTTGTCACAGTGAAAGGCTTATACGAGCTAGATGTCTTGTTCCCCATTCACTCCCAGGCACTCTGCGTATGAGACAGTAATTTCAAAAAGTCTATTTGAAATGCTGCAAAAAACCAATCAAGAATCCAAGGGAGCAATTTTTTTGTTAGAAATTGGTATGTGGAAGAAGGTACTTAAATAAATCTTGATTTTATCTATTAGTTAGCTGTCAGCTAATAATAAATTATATTTAGTTCCTCCCTTGTTATAAATACATATTGATTAGTTTTAAACTCTGAACTTCAAAATGAGTTATATCTGGTCATTGCTAAACTGTTCTCTTCACTAAGAAAAATATCCCCAACACCTATTATACTGCACTTAATTAAGACAAGCATCAGCTTTATGTACCTTTATTTGCTTCTATCAAATCTCTCTGGTATAAATATTGAGCAGTCGCGTCTCTTGAATACTAATCGATCCTCCCTGAATTCCAAATAATTACATAAAGTTTAGGAAGCGTTTCTTTGCCAGTGTTATCCTCCAGTGCATACTCTGGTTGGATATTAGGGTTGAGACAGCCTGAATCAGACAGGTATGCAGTAAGTATTTTTCTAAATTCAGGTGTAATGTGGGGAAGCCTGAAAGCTGTTCCAGAGTGCTCTCCAGAACCCCTCAACTGCTGGTTTACTGGTGTTTAGCAGGTGCAATTGTGCAGGCATCCTTGGGTAACAGAATGGATGAATCTAAGAAAACTGCCAATGGTTAAAATAAAACCACCTGTTATGACAGCCCAACTAAACGTGTATTATGAATAACACATGTATAAAAAGACCTATAAAAATAGTTATACATTTACAAACTCCCAAAAGTAAAAACAGCAAGAGTGACCACTTTGAAGAAGGGATTAAACCCTAAGTGCTGTTTTTCCCTGTGAGTGAGAAGTGGACATGTTTATTATGACAAGTCCATGCCTGGATAAGCTCTCCAGCAGTCACTTGCACTGGCTTGCCAAGGAAGACTGTCATGTAATACTTCTCACTTCAAATTCACAGTACCTACTTCATCTTTACCTGCAATCAAGATCTACATGCAAAATTTGCAAGGTTATGTCTTTATATCTGTAGTACACTTAGTTATCTATAATCCTGCATGAATTGATTCTTATCTAATTTTCTGGTCTTCTTTCCTGTTTTCCTTTTGGTTTGATAAAACCTCCTGCCTCACTAATTCCTTCATTTCATTCTCCTATTATATTTGTTTGTGTGGTCTTAACTATCATAATTAGTACAAAAATTTAGACAACATTCCCTGTTATATTACTCCCAGCTGATCCTTTACTCTTATTTTCCTGTCTGCATACGTATGATATTAAACCCTCAGCAAAAGTCATGGAAGTGAATGTATTGACAGCCTCATGTTTCATCACAGTTTGCTGCTGCATTTTTAAAACCTTTTCTGTGTATTTAGACTGCAAGCTCCCTGAGGCAGGGATTCTGCTGGTCGGTAAATCTAATAGAACAGTGACTAGTTCACTGTGCAATAGCTGTTTTTTTTCCATTGCAGATTGTTGTGTAACTGCATTGATGTGAGTTACTGCACCAGGTGAAACAGAGCACTGGCAGCCTTTGTGCTCCCTGAGTGCATGTTTGAAAGGAACACCTTCTAGTCTTCTGGGTGCTGGGGGTAGACTGTGCCTTGAATAGGCTTCATTTCAGCCTTTTTTGTCTGCATTAGGCTCTTAACAGGCGCATTTATTTTCCATATGTGCAAATGGTGGGGCCTAGGACTTCCAATACCTCCTCCCATCTCAGTTCTGACACTTTTTGGAGACTAAAAGCAAAGAAAGAGTCCTTTTCTAATATTGCTCTTGCTAATATTCCTCTCATTTTAACAGAAATGAGAATGGAGTGTTGCAGATCTGGATGAATTTCTGCTGAATTTTCTGCTTAAGTGAGACTGTGATTTGTTGAAAAACGGAGCTCCTTTTTGCTTGGGTTTTTTTCTGTTGCTTAAGCAAGAACCCATTGTTTGATGTCCAGCACAATTAAATGTTTATTGTTTTTACTGGACCCTCTTGTCTCACGCTAAGTGGGATGTGAGATCAATAGTGCCCCTGCAATTATTTGTCAATTGCATTGATAAAGCCTTCATTTCTCAGATGAAGTACATTTGTCTGTGTCCTGGCAGTGATAAGGGACCGTTCCAGTCAGCTGCTGCCTAGTCCAGCATTCAGCTCCACAGCCGGACAAGTGCCTGGACACAGCTCAAATGATGTCTAACTTTTTCCTAGTGGCATTCCACTTTACAGACTGCTCTGATGGGAGTTTGAAAAATCATCCTTGCTGAGTTAAAATAACAAAAACTAGCAGGACAAATGGCAAGTTTTTGTAAAGAGAAAACAAAGGCTGATTTCAGGTTAAATGACCAGTCCATAAAGGTACTGGATGGTAAAATGAAGATGACAGAAAATATACCATTTAGGGCACTCGTTTGGTTCTTCAAGCATCATTTAAATTTAGTCATTTGTCAAATTTAATTGATGAAAATTTCTTTTGAAATTTGTTTTGTGATAGGAAACAAATTTTGACTCCAATAAAAAAGAGTGAAATTCTCTTGGCTTTAGTGAGGTCAAAATTGCATCTCCCAGTGGAGCATATGAACCAATTTCAGCCCCAGAATTAGACAATTCAACAGCATATGTGGAGTGATTTGTTTGCTTTTGTTTATTTATTTCTAATTCTGATTTATGACAAGGAGAGAAAGGAGTTTCCAAACTAATGTCAAATGTAGTAATGCAAATGCAAAGAGCTTGATAAACTGACACATTTTCTGTCTGTAATGTTTCTTGATTCAAGCCAGGAGTTATTAAAGACAAGTGATTTGTATTTAGTTTTTGGCCTACTTTTTGATAACGTGCACTGTGGGCTGTACTGGTTATATGCTATAGAAAAATTAGGTGTATTTTTACCCTGGGATTAGGATAAAGAATTCACATTATCCTCAATTTAGCCAACTTTTAGAAAGCTACAGGTATTTACTGTGTTTGGTGGTAAATCTGATAAACAGTTACAGAACTGTATGATCAGCACCTTTCTCAGATATTCGCATTCCATGTGTTGGCCATGAGGTCATCAAGTAGTGCTAAAAGTAGGTTTAACACTCAAGTTAGTCAAAGATTTCTTTATTCTTTCCCATTTTTGCAATTTGTGCCTGGCCACTAACTTTCCATCAATGGTGTGACTACAGTTGCTGCATTATCACATCCATGTTGGTTCTTCTTCATTGTAGGAAACCTGTCAAATGCAACTAAGAAGTTGAGAAATCCATGCTTGCATATCTCTTGAGCTGCAAGGGGATTTTTATCCACCTATTTTTAGATTGGAAAAAAAATTGGCTGGCATACCTGAGTTAAATTGTGGTTTGACATATTGATTATCTTCACTCCCTAAGGTGGAATTAAGGGGAGAATATCTCTATATGTGAAATCACAGAAACGATGCCCCGGAAAACAGACATGTTTTGGGGTTTGCAAATATAATGTAAACATCAGTCAAAGAAGGGTTGGCAAGGGGAACTGCAATTGAAAGAATTTTATATACAGAGAGGTAAGAACTACCTACTTGTAAAGACATTTGCTTTTTACAACTGAGAGAGGGAATTTAAAAATTATGTAGCTCTACATATTTAAATATTCTATAGCACTGAACTAAAGAGAAATCACACTTAAGAGACTATTTACCAAACTATTCTGGCTTATTGAATACTTGTTTAGTCAGCTGTACCATTGTGTAGATGGCAGTGTTGGTCAGAGGGTCCCAACCGGAGCAGGGTTGGGAGAAAGGACCTGAGCTCCTGTGCCCGGGGTCCCACTCACCGAGGTGGGGCCGTGCAGCCTGACTGCAGCAGGAGTTGTGCACTGCCAGCCACAACAGCTACACTCAATATGCATCTGGCTAAGCCTCAGCAGCATCCTCTTTAATGCTGCCAAAAATCAAAAGGATTTTCCTGTATAAACCCTTTGGAACTCCTCACGAGTAGATAACGAACAATTACCTCTTTCATTTAAAATCTAGCAAGCAAAACTGATATAATTTAATTCTATTTTGAAAAATTCTTCTAAGTGCTTTGGGTTTTGAACATGGTTTTACTGTTAGTTTACTAAGATAATCACTTCTGAAATGTTAAGAAAAAAGGCAGAGACCAAATTCTGTGCCCTAAAGGAGATTGCTGTCTTGTGGAGAGACAGACAGGACGGTACAGCCATGAATAACAAACAGCTTTACAAGGCAGTCTCATATCTATACAGTTATTAAAAACCAAACAACTTCTCAATAAATTAATTCTGTGGATTATTGACTTCATATTTTCTTTGAGAGGCTTTATAGTCGACATTTATTTTTCAATCAAGCACTGGACTAAAAAACAATGGTAAAAGGTTTTGTTGGCTTGGTTAACACTCATATAAACATCCTCCAAAATGTAAAAAGGCTATGTCTGGAAGCACTTTTTATTCCATTGAACATTACAGGGCCAGGCTGTCAACAGCTGAGGTTTCCGAAATACTGTTTTTTATTAAGTGATACATTATTGCCACTAGGACCAGTTTTCTGTAGAGATGCCTAAGAGATGTAGATATGTGCTAAATGCACTTAGATACCTAGGTACAATAATTGCTCCCAGTTATTTATGTAGAATTTGATTCTTAGCTAGTTCTGACAGCCCTGCTGAATGCCTACCAGCATTGTTAGACACTTCAACGTCTTCTAAAGCCGACTTGCTCTTAGGCTGTTGAGGTGTCTTATTAATTTCAGCTACATGATTCATTTGTTCTTTTGGGCACAAACTTAAGTGCTTAGCTGGAAAGGGTGTCTGTGTTTTTCATTTCAATCTTGTCATCATTCTCGTTAAATATTTGCCTCTGTCCTGTGGGTCAAGTGGTAACATCTTTACATTTTACTCTTTCTATTGCATCATCTAGCTCTGACTACTAGCAAATGGAATTCTGCAGTATGCTAAATACTGAACTAATCAATTTCAAAGGTGTCAGACCTGCCTTAGCTACATTGCTTTTCCATGCAAGTGATGTGACTACAAGGTTCCCATTAGCAGCAAAATCAGCTTGTTCTATAGTAGCATAAATGAGAGAGAAACTGGGTGACCTGGCGTGGTGCAAGTCTGCAGGTTATTCCTGCCCAAGTGCTTCAGAAGTTGAGCACAGTACCTGGCAGAATTAGAAAAGCTAGAGGGGTGAGAATGATTCCTAAATCAGTGCAAAGTACCAGAACAGCTGATGAAAATCATCGAATAAAAAGCCACCTAAATGTGAGAATTTTCCAAATGCACTTCATTTATTCAGCTAATTTAAAATGTTTCTGAACTGACATGAATTCTCTAAATATTTTATCAGAAGAAAGCTACAGGCTTTATTTGTGCCACTGTATAATGACTGAAAAACCTACTTATTAGGAATTAGAAAATATGAATTCTTGTTATCCATCAGATTAATTCATAAAACATAATTTCTGCAACAGATGGTTTGCTTTCGCTTCTCTGTATCTAAGATATTCAAGCAATGAGGCCCTGAATACAAAATGTTAATAGTTACCAAGGAAATCCATCATCTCTTCCTGGGATTCAAAATGGACATGCCTCAGAATGATCCATTCTGTTAGCATCATTCTAATTTCATTCTAATTTGTAAAGTAATTCTTTTCTATCTTCTGCATGTTCTGTTCCCTGTACCTCTGAAGTATTGGTCTTTTATGTTCCCTGCATTTAAAGGGAGCTTTATCTAAAATTTTCTCCAGCAGGTTCAAATTCTGTAACACCTAGAACAGACATATTTAAGACTGTAATTGAGATCTACAGTGTGATCAAAAGTGTCTCTTTTAGTCTACTTGCAATTGTATTATGATAATTTATTTTTAGAATTTTATTCCTTTACAGAATTATTTTTAAACTGAAAATGAAAGGAAAGCATTACTAAATGTCACCTCTGCTGATATCTTTCACTGTGTCCTTGGCTCACCTGCTCACTCTCTTTGTAGACAAAAACAACTTTTCAATAAAATAGGAGGATTTGCTATGGAGGTGTGTCTGGGTCTGACCTTATTTATGTTTTTAAGTCTCTCCTTTCAACTGTCTGCCAGAAAAAAACCATTCACTTGGGCAAAGTTCATTTAGACCAGCTTTACAACAAAGTGCAAACCTGAAACAGAGGACAGGCAGAAAAATCTCTTCCCATGAAGTCAATAGGAATCCATCTCCCTAAGATCTTTTTTATTCTTGGCACCAGTGATTTTTCTCAACTGATTTATTGGATGGCACTGGTTTAACTAATTTGTCTCGCATAGGTATCTTCCCCATTCTGTCCCCTCCACTAGTACAAAACAATCTTCCCTTTAAAGCTCTAGCCAGATCTGTCCTAAAGCTATTATCATTAATTTGCACTTTAGGAGTTCCTTTCTCTTTTAAAAAACTATGAGATGCATTCCTGATTTATGGGTTACAGTGTGACAGCCATCATATTCAAAGAAGATTGTTTATACTTACCACAGATGCCTTTGAATAAGAGGGAAATTTCAACCATATCCCCACTCCATGTGCTTTACATAACTGTATTCAGTATCATAGAAGAACATGGCAATCTGTATTTTCTGCTGTTCTCTAGGATGTCTAATAGAATTTTATCCTTGTTCTGGAAAATTCAGTATTCATATACCAAAATACAGAAAGTTTATAATACTCCATTAAATTCCATAGGTTTTAGGAGTCATTTCCTTGGAAACACACTTTTAATACTTATATATAATTTCCCTGCAACTGATAATTAAAATATTATCCTCAGGTTACTGTGAACCTCATTAAACATATTTCAAAATCATGTGTTTCATGAAAAATTGAAGAAAAGCAAAATATTTTCAATGTTTTTAGAAAAAAAAACAATAAGTACAAAGATTAGAGTGTACCTACCTAAACTAAACAGCACCAGGAATTTGAGACAGACAAATTCTCGTAGGTCAAACTGCAGCGAACGAAGCTTTGCTACCAGTTCTTGTGCATGGCTCATGAGATTGTTGAGGGTGGCTCCAGCTTGGGATACAATTACGGAATAATCCACCTGTAAAAGAGAATTGTATTCCTGTCTGGTTGTCACGCCCACACTTCAGGATGTTCCAAGCAATAACATACAACCAGGATGCTCCTGGATATAGAAATCACTCTTAATTTAATGATGTTATCAAATCAAGATGATTTTATATATAAACCAATTTTAACTCAATAGTATATATCGAAAATAACATTAAGCCATATACCTTAAAGGTATATGACATCCCTGTGAGTGCTGGTTTGTCTCTATTAGCTTTTTTAGAAGCTTTAAATACGAGAGCTGCTTATGACACTGGTAGCTGTCCACATCTGAATTTGTTTTGTTCATTTGGTGTCTCCTGTTCTCATTGCAGTTGTATGATCCTGTGAAGAACGACTGATGGAGTGAGCTTCGTGCCTGCCCTGGCTGTATTGCTCCAGAGGGACACAACAATATTCATGGGAAACAGTCCCGTGTCCAGAACTTGGCCAGAAACATCTATTCAGGCCCAGAAATGTCGGTGTATTCCCACAGGAAACAGAGGCATTGTGTGGGTGGTTGCTGTTCTCCTCAGCTACACAAAATCCCCGAATTTGTTGGAGCCGATTGGAACTCGTTTGCCGTGACGAGCGCTGCCCTGCAGGGAAGGAGGGCTGGCAGGTGTGCGACAGCCCAGCTGCCCTGCGCTGTCCCCAGCAGTGACCGCAGCGCACAGAGCTCCGTCCCTTGGGCCGGGACACGAGTGGTGCTGCTCGGGGCCCTGCTGCCCTGACCTGCCTGGGAGCTGTCCTTGTACACACAGGTCCAACGGAAAGCTGGAGTTAATGCGCTTATTAAAGGGCGTAACTGCTGTATCAGAGCTGGCGTCACCTGAGCAGCAGCTTCAGCCTCAATGCTCAGCCCCCTTTCCATCAGAGTGCTCCACACCCTCTGCAAGTGCCACTGTCCCGTGGAAATGGCCTGGTGTGCTGCTTGCTCCCCAAGGAATCACTCCTGGCCAGCTGGCTGAGACCTAAATGGGTCAGTGACACATTTTCCAATTGCTCTAGTATTACCAACACCTTTCTCTTGTAGGAGCCTCCAGAGCAACAGGGAAATTGCGAATCTTACTTCATCTAAGTGGAGGCTGGCTGTAAATTAATACTAAACACAATGGTAAGTGCTTGCTTTGGCTTAGTCATTTGTTTAATGGTATCAGTGCTCTTAGCCCATCTCTAAGGTTTCCCATAATAAAGTAGTTAATAAAGAATGGACAGGTATCACCACAAAAACCAAACCAATACTGCAAAATTTTGTTTTTCCAGGTGCTGATCCCTTAAAATCTGGTGTTTTTTTAAAATGTTAAGGAACCTGTATTTTGATTTTTTTTGAAAAAATTTATTTTAAAACTATTGAATTGATTTTGCTCAAGTTTAAACAGCAGTGAAACAAGAAAAAAAAACCCTTGAAATACTTTCAACCTGACAAAATTTTAGCAAGGAAAGATAGAAAGATGACTAAAAGAAACTAAAATTAACTTTTCCTGGTAATGACCTTAATATAATCAATAAGCTACTGACTTTTAATAAGAGATCTCATTTATATGTACTCTTATTGCTAAACAAACTGACTAGAGGCAGCTGCACGTGTAAAATGCGGTTACACTTTTTGAATGGAGGTTAAGAATAACAACACTTTGCAGTGTTAGAGTAGTTAGGGTTGAGTTCATGCTTCAATTAAATCAATGGATTATGCTGAAGTATCCTGTGAGGTAGGTTGTACTGCTCTCTTTTACACCTGGGGAAACTTGAAGTAGTGACATTAAATTGCTTACTCAGGGCCAAAGAAATCCGTGGCAAAACTATGATCTGATCTTTGGAAACCCCAGCCTATCTGTCTTTCAAAAACTACTTCCTAGTTCATCTCTTATTTATCACTCTTGCTACAGATGCATTTATGCGTATTTCTTTATGTATATATACTTATATAAATAATAATAATAAAAAAAAGTAACATACCTCAAATAATTTTCACTCTAAGATCAATTTAATGTAGTAACATGGTTCAACTACTTTGCATTGAGAAACTGGTCACATATAAACATGAAATTTCATAACTTAATTTCCCTTTTGTAATTGTTAAGAGGGGGGGAAAAAGCTCAAAATCCCTTACTGAGCTTCCAATTTGTGGGGAAAATACGCTACGCACTTCATAATAAGAAGTTAAGATGTCTGAATGTCAAGAATATCAGTGGCCTTAGTGCAGCGATTATGCCATAATGGAAAAACCCAGTAGATGCCTGGATCTCCCAGCATCCCTCTACTGGAGAGCTCTCTGGCAACCTGCTCCTCTTTCAGGTGCATTTAATATTTGCAGCACCAGCAGATTTGTCTGGGAGGCAAGTCCTCATCTGCCACTCACCAGGAACAGGCTGTATTAAATTTTTATATTTATTGACATTTCATTACCATAATTGACTGCAGTTGGTTCTCTAGTAGAAGGCACAGGGCTGCCTCCTAAGCAGGAGAATTGGTCCCTTGAGTAGGATTTGCAATTAAAAACAACACTGAATGGATTTTTTTTTTTAATTGTGTAAATATGATGAGTTGAATTTTCAGCTTTAACTAGAGAATAGTAGGTGTGCAGAAGGCTTTTTTCAAGAGTGAGCAAAATTATGAGTCAGTGGAAAGATGACCCCCAAAGGTGTCAATCAGTTTATACAAAAGCAACTGTGCATGAAAAAGCCTCAGTTAATGTCTACTCTGAAAAAGTGGTCACATTAAAGACTACACTGTTCTGCCTGCTTGGTCCTTTATGCAGAAATTGGTAGTAAAAGGTGTATTAATTGTCTTACCTTCCAATTCATGCTTAAAAGCACTTTTAAAAAACAAAGATTAAACCAGCTTGGATTTTGTGCAAAATGCTTAATTGCATAGTGAAGTCAGCATTTACTTTGTATTGTACATTTTACTTCATATTGTATATTGATGCAAATATTCTTGCATCCCAATTAATACCACATTTCACATTGATTTTGATGTTGAGGATGTTGTCTGGCATTTTTGAAAACAGCAGCTTTGACAAAGCTTCCACATAACCTAATTTGGAAGTAAAACAATGGGCTAAAGTTACGGCTGCACAAACAGAAGTGTGAATTCCTCCTGTACCCTGGGCTAAATAAATGCTGTGGCCGAAGGCCAAAAATAAAGGGAGCACCTGTGTTTTTTGTTTTGCAAATGGTGTTTCATGGTAATTAAAGATTTTTGAAGACAAATCCCTGGTTTTACCGGGCTCAGATAGTAATTTTTCTGGTGGAGTCAGGTGGTGGCTTCTAGTATCAACTCTTCTCTATGCTCACAGAGCAGTCTAACATTTAGTGGTGGAATTAAGTTCCCTTTCTCTTCTAAAATTAAGGAGTGTTTTATTTCTGTTTATGACTGTGGTATCATGGGGAAACACTGTGTGGAACAGCACCATCCCTTTCAATGGTCAAGTAAGCTTGAAACAGTCTCCAGAACATGATTAGAGTGATTTTACTTGTTGATGGCGTTGCCAGGTACTGGCTATCCCTGAATGCCATTCCTTGCAGCCAGACAGGAATCGCACAAGTAAGGAATAAAGCCCCTGCTGTGGCTCTATTCAGTATAATCTAGCAGACTAAGGCAGTTCAAGTCAATAAAAGATGGATTTCATATTGGATTTAGTAAATTAGCCTACAGTGAGTTTGGGGTCCGAAGCAAAGGCAATGGGTGCCCAGGTGCAGCAAAGGGAGCCCCCTGCTCCTCCTGCTCTACGGGGTGCAACCCTGGCCAGCACCTCTGGTTACTGGGGGGCTGCTCCCCCAGTGCCCTCTCCTCAGCTACAAACAGCACTGAAAGCCTGGGCTGGCCCACACTGACCTGCCCTGGGTCTCTGAGCCCTGACCCTGCTCCAGTAGATGCTCAGTGGGTGGATGAGTCTCATCTCAGAAGCATGCATTCAGTATATAGCAAACAACTCATTTACTATTGCAGCCTTTCCACGGTTTCCTGAGATACAGATTTCAGTGGTAACTGCAGTGGTTATTAAACTGATTTTGAGCTTTCAATATAATTATTTCATTAAAAATAGCATTTCTGTTACATTTCTAAGGAAATAAACATGGAAAATATTGAAGAAGCACCTACATACAAAAATTGAGGAGGTTTCAGAATGGACAAAACCCACAGATATGCTTGCATCTGCTGGTTATCAGGTTTGGGTATATTAATTAAAATTGTGTTGACTTATGCAGCATAAGATGCTTGTCATTTTAATGTGAGACAGAATAATAGAAGATAATGAATTAAGTTGCCAGTGGCCCTTTCCCATAGGATGATGTTATGGTGCTTGGTAATTAACTATAATATGCAAATATTAACACTCCAAAGTACTGCAGAGTACAATAGAATCCATGTCTTTATCAAAGTATTATAATGTACTTTTGTGAGTTTTTTTATATCGGGATGAGATGGTACGAAATCACTGCTGAGTTTGATATTCAGTAAAGTTCATCAGAAGGCAGAGGATCACTGGAAAAAATTTTGTGAGTGTCTGGGTAACGTCTCACAAGGTTGTGCTAACTCAAAGTGCTTCTCCAGGAGCTTTGAACCGTGTAAATTCATTCCCCCTTAAGAACCTCTCATTTTACACAAACTTCTGCTCTGCTTTTTTAAATCCTTTCCCACTAATGAGTAGTCAAGACTGGATGTGCTCACCTTGGATCCCATCACTATCACTACTCCAACAGGCAGTTGGGACAGACTCATGTGACGCTTTCTTCAAATTGAGTTTCCGAACAACTTGTCTTTCATGCTGGGCAAGCTTAAAATCAGCTATGGGATTTTACATGAGTTTATGCTGACAGATTAGTTCCGTAGCATGGGACTGATTTGAAGCACTAACAGGCTTGGAGAAATGCTGCCAGACTCCAGGCAAATAACTTTTGTTTTCTTTATGGGAGCCATGTGTACGAAATACAAAAGAAATGTGTTTCCCATGAAGATAACAGAGTTGATGTGTGGGAAATGGAAGAGTTCTGGTGTGCAAGGATTCATGTCGGGTGCTCTCTCCATGAACTTTTACTGCAACTGGGATTTTAGACTTAAAAGCGTAGTGCAATGATGGTTTCATGGCAACACAGCAAAGCACATGTGAATTGGGATCAGGTTGTTCATAGGTATGTCCATAGCTACTTGAAAGGCTCAAAATATGTAACAAATATTTGGACAAACCTGAATTCAGGACACTTCACGGTTATAACTGAATTTTGATGCACTTTACCCAGTTTAACTGAGCACATCTAGTTCATCCCCAAGGAGTGGCCATCATAATATCTTCATATCTTCATAAGGCACGAGGCCCTTTTAACACAGCCTTACTTTCCTTTAGGTAGAAACCACTAGAGTAAGGAAATGTGTAAAAAAGCAAATACTGTACTGAATAGGGAAACAATGATTGCTTGACCTCATTTGTATACACCTTGAATCAAATCCTGTGTTTATTTGCTAATGTAAGGACTTCTAGATTTGGCCCTCAAACGCCAATACCTCTTTTGTGCCCGCTACAACTGTGAAGCCTCACTGACTACAGCACAAATCTAACGGGGAAAAGATACTTACTAATTTCCAAAAACATAAAAAGTAATAGGTTTCCACTAGATATCCATGAGCTTTCTACACCTATGACTTGTGGATGTCCTTTGCAGTCACTTCTCTAACACTTTTGTATTTTTGTACTTCAGTGATACTTCTGCAAGGGTGATCTCTCTTGACAATGCCATCAAGATCTCCTGCTCTTTCTCTGGTGCTATGCTTTAGAATACAAATCCAGGTGTAAAGATGCATTTGTGTGATGACTTCAACTAAATCAATAGTTACAACAATCTCAAAAAAATCCAAGATTTAGACACATTTTTGGACGGTCTTTTTAATGGGAAAGGCTTAGCCAGTCTTAGCAGAGGAGATATTTGGCAACAGTGAGCAGATTGTAGGAATGAACAAAAGGAGCTGATGAGGCTACAATTCCCATGTTGTGCATCGACTGTTGCAGGAGCAACGATATTCTGTGTAGAGCTTTAGCATCTACCTTATATGTGCTGGGTCTTGGAAGCTGGCAGTGTATTGCTTTTTTAGAAGATACAAGAGGAAAGTGCTCAAGTTGGAGGAATTAAAATTCTATAATTAGAAATGGTCTGTTAAAATTACATGCTACATGGCAAGCCCACAAAACTCAGCATGTGGAGAGCATATTGGCAATGATTTACAATTAGCCACCACGTTGCAAATCACTCCTTAGCTGTTTTCTATTATGAAATTTTGAGAGTTGTAAAATGCATTTGTGCTACTTTATTTCCTTTTGAAATGGTAATTGCTACTGCTGAGGGGCAGTACTTAGTGCAGAAAATGAAGTGTGCAGCACAGGGAGGAACTTGTTTCTGAGGAACTGCTGAGGAATTGTAATGATCTGAAAAAAGTGCTTTCTTGAAACACATACACAAAAAAAGAGCTTCATTTATGAAACCCCAAATAAATAAGAAAATAAAATAAAACACAGTCTGTTTTTGTACAAGGGCCAAAGCTTGCTAGTTTGTTGCTGACTGCACTTTTTCCCTATCAAAGTGGGAACAGTGGATTGACACTGAGTAAAACCCATAAGCCAGTGTCTTGAGGGAAATGCAGATATATGGAAATGTGATAGGAGTGCCCTAAAGTAATAGGTTTTGAGCCAGTGTGTTTGAAAATTATCAAGTGTTCTTCAAACTACTAGCCCATTTTAGGTACTAGTTCAGAACTGACAGTGGCACCGCCCTGGGGACCTGGATAAAGTTTGGCTTTTGTGTGTGAGGAACAGAGGCTGTGCAGTCTAAGTGGAGAGAGCAGGTATGTTCTAATTAAGTGATGGGAAGGTCCTCCCTTACAGCTTCCGCCTTGATGGTGATTGTAAAAAGGACTGTGTTTATGAGTGGCTTTTATGGAGGGATATATTAAGGAAAGCAGGGAGTGAGGCTTCTCAGGTCTTAAATTTGCTAACTTGTGACAATAAGTTTGATCTCTCAGGTAATAAAGTTGGCAATCTAGCTCAGGTCCTCAGTTTAAAGTTATTATCTTTGAAAGCCAGATGATTGACTGTAATTTTGCTCACAGTGCTTTGTTGGTAGCAGAAATGAAAACATCTACAGCACTTTTCATCAGAAGTGTCAGAGTGCTTTCCACACCTTAATCAACTAATTTTTATGAAATAGTAGCATGGTTTTCCCCTGTCTCTTCTGTGGGAATTGAAAGGATCAGGACAGGAATCAGAAAGAATCAGGACAGGAATTGTGCACTAGCAATCCCTCATAATGCCCAGGTCTAGAAGTGTGGCTTCCCGGAATTATTTTATAGATTTTACAGAGGATACAGACACAATCGTAATTGTCCTTTCATAAATACATTTGAACAGATGTTGTGTCTAAGAGTGCAAGAGTGTGAGTCAATGCTTCCAAGATGGTCCATCTTGACACTTAGGAAAAGTGACAGTTGTATTGGATCAACTTGTCTAAAAAAGTAACTCACTACTGAGCAGGGACGTGCAAAAGCAGTGCACAGCAGCTGAAGCCAGGAATGGCTCAGGATGGGTAATGTAGAAATACCATCCATGTCCATGTCCATGTCCACTGCCATGGATAATGTTAAAAAAGGCTTCAGCTGCAGACGAAACTTTCAAGGGATGTCGAATTGCTTGTCTGGGATAAGCCAGGGAAGTGTGGGACTGCAGCTGGCTGCACACGGATGTTTTGTAGTTTCCATCCGTGGCTGTTTTCAAAGCCCAGTTGGACAAAGCCCTGAGAAACCTGGTTTGAGCAGGGGGTTGGACTGGTGACTCCTTAAAATTCCTTCTAGCCTGGATTATCCTGGGATTTTAAGATTTGTAGCTCTGGCAATTCTAGATATTTTAAAACGTCTGCTTAGCTCACCCGGCCTTGTCCATCTAAATAAAAGAGTTTCTTCAAGGAATGATTTTTACCCCTGAAAATCATTTTAAAAGATGCTGGTTTAAAGAAAATACTTTTGATGCAGAAATGGCATACAAGTCATGTAGTGGCACAGCACTGGCACTGCTGCAACACCTCGACTGCCAGCAGCCTTTGTGTGAAACATGCGCCATGCACAGCCCAGCGGGGCAGGCACCCACTCCTGGGAGCAATCTGCCTTTTCACCGAGGATCCAGTGGGGCCAGAGCGGAGTGAAATTGGGACAAAACAGGGGCATTACGGGGAGATTTCAGAAACAGCAGCCAGAGACTCAGTAATTCAGGTCTTGTGTCTCCCTGTTTCTCAAAGAGAATCTGTGATACATCCATGGGAGTATGTTCTGCAGTCGTTAGGAATTGTGAAATGGGAAAAAGGACTGACTGTAGAGTTCTTGTTGCTGTTGTAGTGATATTGCTCCTGCTCTCAGCCCAAGTGCAAACAGGCAAGTTAAGAAGGTGATGGGAGACTGAGAGTGCTTGCACCAACTTCAAAATGACAAATTTTGGTGTAGGAAAGGGAAATTGGATTAAAAGAAGGATGTATTTAAACTAGTTTACAAACATAGGCAAAAATGATTGCAGTCTTCCAATATAGCCAAGTTTTAATCTAGTTGGAGACTGCCTGGAAATGCACAGCTTCCCAGTCCAGCTGCTGATTTGCAAGCAGTACATTTAATAAGCATCCTGCTACCTGTTATCCAACAGTGAAGAAACGTTCTGCTTTGCCTTGAGATCATGTACAGCTGGGGTTTTTATTTTCAAGAAAAGATAAAAGTGGCTAATGAGGTACAAATTATTACTGTGGGAAAATGGGGACAATGGCTAGAATTTAAGGGTAGTTAGATGCCTCTAATGATTTCAGTGGGACTTAGGCACTCAGTACCTTTAAAACAGTGCTAATCACATAACAAAGGAGACACTAATTTAGCAGTTCTCTCAGGATCAGAAACCTGTCAATATACTTATAGCTTTGTAAGCAAGCATCCTGTGTGGTAAATGAAATACTTTCCAGTAAAATTGTCTGTCTTGCAGAGCATGAAATGGAAAGGGAATCAGTCACTTTCTCAATGGCACCAATATAAATCAAGAGTAAAGCAACTAAACTAACTTTTGCTAATATAATTGGGAAGTACAATGATATCTGAGATAGATTAGTGACTTCCCATGAAGTGCAGTAATTCCTTTCTTGAAAAAGTCAATCATTTCTCACTTCTACTCTAGACCTCTTAATCATAAATGCAAATAGAAGATTCAGAATATTTCTGATTCTTGCAAACATTCGTTCTTAGTGTTAAAAAATAGCTGCAGCTTTAAAATTATAGCTAAAGCTGTAAGCAGATTCCTCAACATGCAGACGCAAATGGTGTAGCACAGGAAAAGGAGCTCTTTCCCATGTGTGTATAAATTGAGGCAGTTCAGTTTGCAGCTACTTAAATACCAAAGTGCCATCACTTGTTTTCACTTCAAGTAAGAAATATAATGTACAGGCACACTTTTCTTTAATACTTTTTTTTTTTTTTTTTTTTTTTT
>VYZR01116289.1:45641-69388 GCA_013400675.1 Oxylabes madagascariensis
CTGTCACACATGTGCTACCAACAGATGCATCTGTCTGGTCACAGAATCTGTGGCTGCATTAGGGATATCTGCTAGTGGCATCTGTTTAGATGCTTGATGTGTATCTGAGTGCAAATAAGTAATACACATTACTTTATAGTCAGTGAGACATGTCACTAACTTCTTCGTAACACAGGAATGGATTTTAAAAAAATCACTCAAATTTCCACTGTAAGCTAGCGCTTATAGGCAGAGAACGTTTCTGAAAACTTTCAGAACAGAGAAATAATCTTCTGGGAAAGTTACAATAGATTCAAAATACATGTCTAGAATCTAAATGCTTCCTCAGCCTTGACAGAATAAATAATGCTTTCTACGTAACTACTGCAGCTCTTTTGATAACATATATATTAATAAATTAAAAATGTCTGTAGATTGACAAGTGTTTTGTGGGCTTATACTGGAAAGCCAATAACTAATTATGAAAGCCTGACTTGACTAATCAATTATTCAGATGAACATTAGGTGCCTATTACATGTGTAAACATGGGAATTATATTTCCCTTAAGTAACTTTCTAAAATAACAAACCCAAAACATGTAAATTTGAAACAGACAGAAATGGCGCTATTATGCCCTTATTGCACATGCAGAACTCCCACTGAATTATTCAGGGAACAGTGAATCGGGAGCCTCGGTCTTCTGACTCTAAGCAGCACAGCAGTAGCAGCACTTGCCATGTAGTATTTGTTATGCATGTAATATTGATTTAGCTCATTCTTGCTGGTCATGTTTCAAATTCATTTCATATTTAGGAGATAGGGAAAAGGAGCAGTGTCTCTGGATTGATATTTGCAATATATTTTTATGCCTGTTGAACACAAGATTATGTGATAAATTAGTAAGACCGTGTCTTTTGATTGCAGGAAGAACAAGCCTTTGAAAATGAGCACCAGTGAGGTAATGAATTATGTTTTGAAAAGGTTTATACTTGCTACATTCTCCACCTCCTGTATGTAAAGACTGGGAGAGCGCTTGTATTACAGAATGGATTCACTTACGTTTCTTTAAGGCACAAACCACAACAAAGAAATGCAGAATTGTCCTTTGCATTTAGAAAAGACCATGTTCTTAAACAGCATACAGCAACAGGGAAACCAGAAATAGATGTGACCAGACACCTGCTGACAAACAGTGACAAATCCCACTGACACTGCAGTGACCCCCAGTTAGTCAAGATTTAATTAAGGAGTATAATTAAGTCAGTGGAACAGAACACTAATGAGAGGTGGTTTTTTATATGGGTAATTACACATAAGAATACAAAGTAAGCTAGACCCCTACATATATCATTAAAATGAACAGTATAGAATGACAACCAGGGCTTAAATACTTTTGTTTTTTCTCCTAAATAATGCAGGTTGAAACATCTCATCTTGTCAAGCATGTGTAACATGCTCACAAATGCTGCTGGCCCAGCCATGCATGGGTCTAAGCATGTTAGTAACATGACCTTGGTGGCACAATGCACATCACCACGGCTCCGCGTGCATGGGTCTGCCAGGCTCTGTCTGTCACTGTGTTTGCCTGTGTTTGTACTGGGCAGGGGTCACTTGGGCTCCTTGTCTAACAAATGACATTCTGTTGCTATTCTCTTACAAGTAACACAGCCTCTGGATTTCATTTATCACAAGTGTTGATTACGAGTCAGACATAGGTTACAAATTGTTCCGATGATTATTTGCACATTGGGCACAATTTACCTTTATAATCAAATGACAGAGATTTCTTAAAGCAGATCCAGATCCAGTTCTCTGGAATTTATTTTGGGAAGCTTCAGGCAGTTGAATGAAATAGCTGAAATATCTCTGACTACGTGGTATTTGCTTATATTTGCTTATATTTCAAACAGAAAAGTATTGTAAGGTAGATTTACTAGACCAACATTTTAAACTAGGGTGGAAAATACCATCATGAATAATGATGACAATTGTAGGGGAAAAACAACTTTCCTATGGTCCTGAAGATTTAAAAGAATGCCTGTGTAGTTTGGGGCCGACCCTCTGCTGGGATTACTCTATCTGCTCCCAGCTGGTAGCCTGCAGTTCATGACAGCCTTTTATCCGTTATCAAAGCAACAAGTGGAAAAGCAGATCCTCCTGCCTGCTAACATTCTGTTCTGTTCTCTCTGTAGAATTTCTGCCTCTAAATCTTTCCTTTTAACAAGTCCTCAGATTTCCTTCCTACGGCTGCAGGAGACGCTAAATATCTCTCAAGCTTCTAGCTCACTTGTCTAACTTAAACTCTGTAGAACACTAACGGAAGATAGAATAATTGCACTGCACCAGCACATTTTCTACAGGAACCGACTGAAATGCAGAATGAGCCCTATCTTGCTCACATTGGAGCGCTGAGAGTTCAGCAACTGAGTTCAGTGACAGCAAAAGGAGAACCTAATTACTCAAACAACATGGTACCAATAGAATGCTTTTACAACTTATGTGAGTACAAGTTTTACTGTTGCAAAAACAAAGCAAACAAACTGCATTTAAACTTATGTCATATATCCTGCATTTACTTTGCTTTTTAGTAGCATAGGAAAAATAAAAAAGTAGAACTAGGAGATATTTAAGTATAATTAATGAAAATTCTTTCAAGCAAAATCTATCCACTGAAACTGAACAGTTATTTGTTATTAAAACAAATACAAATTAATATATTTTATATAGTAAAAATACACATTCCACTTCCCTTAAAGGCATGCTGTTATGGAGTAATAGGTCTTAGATACACAATCCTGTAACAGTAACTACAATCAGGTAAAAATCAAGAGAATTTAACAAGCCGTTATGTGGGCTACATCAAACAAAAATATATATTAAGATTTTGGGGGTTTTTGTTACACGTTTTGGTCTTTAAACAGATTTTCCCACAATTTATGACAGTCATGCAATGACAGAAGATGCCATGAGAATGCCACTGTGGCAGTGAATCTGGGGCTTGCTCCCTCTCTGAACCAAGGCCTTTGCCACCAGACCCCTTTGTGCTTGACAAGGTGCTGCTCTGAGCTGGCCACAAGAGATGGGGCAGGGCCAGGTCCCGGCAGTGCTGTGCCCTGCCCACAGCACCGTCCTGTCACACTGAGCAGGGCCAGCTCTGGGGCCTCTGGTGCTTTGCTGAGACATGAGCAGTAGCATCTCATTTTCATGAGGTGCCTAAGGTAAACACTCTGGAGAAGGACACAAAAATTGAAAGATATGAAGTTTCTATCTTAGTTTTTTTTTTTTTTTTTGCATAAGCTGAAGCACATGCAAAAACCCTAACAGAAGTATAATACAATAAACCAAGGGAGGTCATAAAACTTACGCAAATTATTTCCCCATTTTCATTTTTCTGTGGGCATGTGCCAGTATAAAGTACGGGGTCAGCAGGAGTGACTCCTGCATGGGCTGCAGACACACAAGTGCATAATGGGTCCCTGACATCTTCTTCTGCCCCATTTTTGTCCCCGCGAGGCTGCCCCAGCCTGGCCGCGTATGAATGAACAGAAGTGCCTTTCATCCCCCACTTGCCTGGCGCTTCAAAAGGAACTACGAAAATAGCAGCAACAAAAATCCAGCCGCCTGCCAAAAGGCCCGCACACGTCCCATTCTCACAGGCATGCGAAAGGTTGGAGAGCTCAGCAAAATTTTTATGTACGGGAGCAGGCCCAAGGAAAACTCACACGCCATAACCAATTGTGGACAGAGGATCATCTATCAGCAGACAAATGCAGGAACTCCAGAATGTCTCTCCTCAAATGAAATAATATATCTTTGAAAGCCAATGCCCGTTTTAGGCCTGAGGCCCATATATCAAGCCTGAGAGGCTTGTGGATACGCTCCAGGGCCATTAACCTTCCACCTGTTTCCCCTTGTCCTTCAGGATGAGACCCTGCCCTTGATTTTACTCCCTTCCCCTGTTCATCTTCCGACAGAGTGTAAATGTAAAGCAGAGGGCCTGTGAAATAATTCAAAGGCAATGGACCAGGGACATGGTTACAAATCTCTGCCACTGGCACTGTGACTTATGCAGGCAGTTTGTCACACATGAGCCAGGTGACCTCTGTGACATAACAGAGAAAAATATCGCCCGAGATCAAAAGATGAGATTCAGAGCACTCTAAGTAACTCTGGTGTACACAGCCGCGCTATGCGGTGGCCAAGGGTTTCCTCTCCTCCCAGTGCTGCTCGCTCCGCTCACTAGCAGGTGAGACACACTCCTGCTAATTTCAGTAATCTCTTTTTCTCTCATCTCTTTGGAAATCTTTCCTGTAACCTGAACATCAACATTTGTCTCCTTCTGAAGCCCCTATTTTTCAAAAAAGATAATTAAACTGACAAGGAGAGACAGCAAAGTGTCATTCAGCAGATAAAAATTAACGCATAAAAAGCAGCATGATTGAAAATGGTGGATTAGTCACTTTTGCAAACAGGTCTATTTTAATTGAATAATTATTGAAATTATCAGTATTACTAAAACTTTGTATGAGCAATGATATCTCTAGTATTGCAATGAAAAGTGTTCAAAGTCTAAAACATTTATTGGGATTCAACTCTCATGATGCTAAAATTGAGAGTAGAGTTAATATTAAAAATGATGTAATAGACCCAGATAATACACTTCTGTACCTATTCATATTTTACAAAGAGATACAAAGATTCATATTTTACAAAGAGATATACTACAGAATCAAAATAACAGCCACTTGAAATAAACCCAATCAGATTGATTTTTTAAAAAAATCTTGAATTCATTTTTCAAGCTGTGTGCTACATAGGAAGTTTCCCAGCTGTTTTGTACATTCAGGACTCTCTGCTGGGTGCAGACAAAAGAGTAAGGCCTAATGCAGTGTTTCTCTTTCACTCCCTGTAACCTAATGGTATGTCTGGTATGGACATTTAATTTTGTCTATTTCATAAATTAAAGAAAACCCACAACTGTCACAGTATCCCTGGCATGATGATGAAATGAGAAATACAACTGTAGCTAGATCAGCCTAAATCCCATTCTAATCCTAAATCACTTTGGCACTTGCCAGCATCTAGTTGATGAAAAACTCAGTTTGACCCATGAATGTATATAAAAATACACTTATACAGACACACACACACAGAAATTCAAACACAAGTGTGCTAAGTGTTACCTTATCAGCTATTTTGTCCTGCTTCATCTCATGCCGACTTGAAAAATTTTGCAACATTCAACTCTTACTCAAAATCACCTCGTGTTCCACTATGGAAATACATATAAATTTATATAAATTCCCTTGTCCCTGTAGCATAAAATAAGTTGGACAATGGATAGGTCTTGAGGCTAAATCATGCAGCAGTTACAAAGAAACGCACAGCTGAAAATCATTTCATGTTTCCCATTGACTAAAACCTGACGCACAGCAGTAAACCACTCTGTTGCAGAATGCTGCAACAGTAAACACAGTAAATGCAAGATTAGTACTATAAAAAGATTACTGTGAAGAGTTACCACATGCATTTGTAAAAATAAGACAGCTGTTTGATTTTATAGTGCTAAAATCTTTTGCTTTTGTTCGGGCTGTATAGCTAAACACACATTTTCCTCTTTTTAGTATCTCTAAAGAAAGTCTGTCAGAGACACAACAGTCAGCAATTACAGGTCAGTTTTGTCACCAGTTTCACTGAACTCCAAGTCAAATCCCAGATGTCTTCATTTTTGAAAATACCTGGTGTTACTTTTTTGTGTAAAATACAGGTGTTACAGCCAAATTTTCTGGCAGTCAGATCTTTAGCTCTTTTACACTCCTACTGAACACATTAGTTTGTATTTAGTTTGGGTTTCACTTGGGCTTTCTGCATTTTTTTAATATATTTGATGTATCCCTGAAAAAATTAATATTTAATTTAAAAAGCACCTAACCCAATCCATTGCCTTTTACAGTAAGTATGAGCTAGTGCATCTGCTTTTGTAATATTCATGAAATCTGGAAATCAAGGCTAGGCATCATATGCTACCATCATATGCTAATAGAGGGTTTTGCTCATTTGAGTGTTTGATCAGTTTTGAATGCCCAAATGGCCTATTAGAATTTCCAAGACAGAAACTACTGTAAATGTTATTATATGTATTAAAATACTATTATATGGATATAATAAATTTTACTTTTTATAGATACACACTCAGATTTACATAATTTGTCTCATTTTCCTCCTTCCATGTGCTTTTTCTGTAAAGAGCTACTGAGCAAATATTTTATAAAACTGAAGGTTAAATTACCCTGATTCTAAAGAAGAGAATTTGACTCTTGGTTATAATATAACAGAATATCTTGTCTTGAGGAAAAAAGCCTTAAATTAATTGGTTTTCACAGTACACACATGCTACAAGCCCAGTTAATTGTATTTTTGAGTCAATGTGTCTCTCTGATTCAGGCATTTGAAACAAAACAAAGCAAGGAGTATTTAGCATTAACAGTAATTTAACAAATAATAATAATTTGGGGCATGAATCATTCCTTACATTCCTTTCCAACTACAGACAATTTCTGTTGGGAAAAGTGCCATATAGTATCGACAGTGACAACAAATTGTATTGTCCAGTGAACATCTGTTTCCGACTCCCACACTGATACTGCAGGTTGGCTACTTCTGATTTAGTCTTCACAGGCTGCCCAACCACAGAGGAACTGGAAATTACTGGTACATTCAACTTTTATTATTGGAACACAGGAAAACTTTATCATCATGCTGGGAAGTTCTGTGTCTTTTGAAATATTGGAAGGAGGATTATGTGAGCACAGAAAGCCACATTGCGACAGCTCTTACGAAGAGGGAGAAAAGTGCCTCCTGTTCATTGTGTCTGCCCATATACATGGGTATGAAAGTCTGAGATTAAAATCTCAAAATGGAACAGTATGTCTGTTTTTCAAGATGCAATGTTTGATGATGAGGGTTTGGTGAGGGGTGTTTATTCTCAATAAAACCAGCAGCATTGCAAAAAAGGACCAGATTCTCCCAGTCTTGCTCAAGATGTAGCATAGTGTCCCTATACAAAATAGCTCTGAAATTCGAAGCAGTTTCTATAGGGCAGAGCAGACTGAAGTTTAGTTTGAATTGCAGGCTGCAGCCCCAGAGAACTGAGCTGTTCTAATTCATATTTACTGCACCAAGTTACTGATAGCAATTGAAACAGTAAGGCTGTGTTAACTAGCTGAAACCACTACTGTTAAAAAAAATCAAAGCCAATGCTAAGCAATTTTTTCAAAACTAAGGGGAGCTTGTTAGAATGATCAGTGTCATTATTCTCAGTTACACCACCGTTGATAGAAAAAGGTTAAGTTCCACTTTGGCTGGGAAAAAGAAGAAAAGAAGATACATTCTTGATAGGCACCATGAACCAGTTTGATAAAGCTCCAACTCCTGATCTGTAAACTGTTTTACAGAGAAAGGAGAGCAAGAAACTCCACTGAACTCCTGTTAACACTAATTAGAGTTGCCAGCATGCAGTGGAATCAAAGGCAAAACATGTGGAGCTCCCACTGAAGTCAAGAGGAGAAGGGTGTGAGTTAAAGGAGAGGCATGCAAATTAAAAATAAATGCGGTTCAACGTTACCAAATGAGCTGCTCATGTAAATACTCGCTTTGAGGTCTAACCCTTCCTCCCGGGAACACTCTCCCTGAAAGTTCATTCCTAGTCAGGAGACAGCATTGTCCTTGACCACACTTGCCAAATGAGAACCTATCTTGTGAATGATGGGTCCAAACCACGGACCATGTAAAGCAATTGCCATGTGTTTCTTTCTACTTAAAGTTGTTACTGTTGTTGCTGTTGTTAAGATTCTTATTGTTTATTCACTGTACTATAAGCAAGGACTATTATTTTCCAAGTCCTGCATCAGAAAGGCAGCGCTACTCCTTACAGCAAATTGGGATTTCTCAGACTTGAAAGTCTAGGTAGAATCTTAGCATTATGGCAAATATTCCAAATAGTGTTAGGACAGTCCACGTCTCGGCCTCAGATGCAGAAAATTGCCTGTTCTTGTTTTTCTCAAGTATGATATGTACTAACCCAAACAATACTCAGTAATAGTTGTTTGTGAGCAGCTGCCTTGTGAGCTATGTCCTTGCTCTTCTCTCCATGTGTAGATAAAATGCACATCAGTGACTGTGGAGTTGTCAAAAAAGAAACTGAAACTATTTTATGCTATAGTGACCTGGGCATGAGCTACACATTAGTTTTGGCTTCCAGTTGCACACTGGATTATTTGCACCACCAACTAATTTACTCTCATGTCTCCTAGCAGCCAGTCTGCTCCATCCCTGCCATCTCCCACAATTCTAAGGACAGGGTTGTTATTGCCCTAAAACCACTGCACAGACAAACAGAAGCAGAAACAGAAACTTTGGGCAGTTGTCACTACAAATGTCACTATTCTTTCTACATGTTTTTGCTGTTACCTGAAGGAAAGTTAATACTTAGGATTAAATAACTTTGTGATTTTTACTGAGCTCCAGAAATATCAATATGGTGATGGCTGGCCTGTATGACCCACACATTGTGAACCTTTTTCTCAAATATTTCCACATTTTCCAAAAAGGGTGCACAAAGATTTTGAGGGCTTGTCACTGACTGATGGGAGGAAAAGGTCAGTGGAGCCCAAAGCCACAAGTAATTGCAGTTACTGCTGCCTATGTAGTGGCTGTGGCATTACCACAATTCCCAAGAAAGAGAAAGGAAAAGAAGATAAAGGAAATAACAAATAAGGCATTTACAAGTAACATGCAGCAAATGAAACTTAAATGCTTGACACAGGCAGCTTTACAGAAGAAAACAGAAAACTGGCAAATACTATGAGTGAAAATGGAAATACAATATTCAAGATCTGAACTTGCACTTCTTATTTGGACAAAATTCTCGTTGGTTACAGTAAAGCTTTTTTCTGATATGCAGTACAAGACTGGGCCCATAAGCACAGCCTGACTTACACTGAAAAATACTATACACAAGGCTGATTTTTTCAGCTATTTAGGAGAGCAAGCAGTTATAGGTACATATTTATTTCCTTGCACAGCGAATTCTGGCCGTAGCATGGAGACAAGGAAGGTTCCCATCACTGTTAGTCTTCTGCCCATACCTTGAAGGAGGATGAAACAGATCAGCATGTGACTAGACAGCCCTGTCTCTGCCTCCCCTAAAGTGCTGCATCATCCCTCAGACTAATCAGTTGCCTAAGAGATGCAGAAAGCTGCTTCTTGAGTGGTGAGGGGTTATGACTCAGCACCACCAGTGTGCTCATTACTCAGGACAAACTGGGAGACAGCAGTAAGTATTCCCCAATAAATACCAAAAGGTATCCAGATGAAACAAAGAGATGGTGTTGACTGTAACACCAGAATAAAGATACAATTTTTCCTCACATGCAGTGTCACTTAGTCAGGGTGATATTTCCTGTACTCAGCAAACACGCCAGTAAAAGAATTTCCTTGGCATAGAGACAACATGGAAATGTCCTTTTAAAATCAGTTAATACCAACAGAACTCATGAGCTAGCTGGAACCATTTCCTATGCTATGGAAAGAACACTCAAATAAGGTTAACTAAGACATTTCACCCTCCCAGCCTCCCCCCTCCCCATCTATTTCTGGATGTCTTCTTTTGTTCACCCTTTGCTAATTATAGTGGCCTTGCTTAGGTGATATTTATAGTCTTAAAAGAGTTGCCTGACTTTTAGAACACTTTATTCATGTATATTTCCTGTGTTTATTGTTGCCTTAACTAATTTTTAAAATTAATTTTACTTGATCCAAGATTTTATTTAGCAACAAATATCAAAGTAACTTTTCTTTCAACAAATGCAAGACCCGTATTTAGATGTAAAAAACATTTTTCTATTTCTGAATTTCCAAAAACAGATTTTAGTTTCTTTCCAAGTGATGAGAATGCCATAAAACTCCAGAATCAGACAAAATGAAATTTCCTTTTTCACTGCAGTATGGTTACTTGGTATTTTGTTTTACTAATGTGTCTTTTTTTTTTTTTTTTTTTTTTTTTTTTTTTTTTTTTTGTCAGTAATGGTTACTTTAATGAGTGGGGTGTTTCAAGACATAGAGT
Organism: Oxylabes madagascariensis; assembly: GCA_013400675.1. Taxonomy (NCBI): domain Eukaryota; kingdom Metazoa; phylum Chordata; class Aves; order Passeriformes; family Timaliidae; genus Oxylabes; species Oxylabes madagascariensis. Next base: position 55,745 of record VYZR01116289.1, read on the forward strand.
TAAATATTTTTTTTTCCCAGACTACCCTGATGTTTTCCTAACCACCTATAACTGAACTTCCACAGGTTGCAGAAGTGGAAAAAGGACACTGAGAACGTCTACATAAAATTACATCTTCACTTTCCCACCTGCACCATATTTCATCGCTTTTTTAGTTTTTCTTCATTCCTTCTTAAATCTGCCCTTTTGTTTCTTCTGCGATTGCACTGAAAATGCGCCTGTAGTGATGCCAGTAGCAACAACTTTCAGTCCCTATTTCAAAACAGCAAATAAAGAACATTTTAGGGAAAAAATTCGATGCGTGCCTTTCGACTTTACTGAAAACAGACGGATCTGGGGAAACGTTAGAGCAAAACTACCTGATGGTTCACCTTTCAGCAGAAGGGCTTTCTCCGTCCCTTGGTGGGGCGGCGCGGTCAGGCGCGGACAGCAGGGATGGCGAGGTCTGCGGGGAGCCCCGGCACCCGCGGCTCCGGGCCGTGTCCCTGTCCCTGTCCCCGTCCCTGTCCCTGTCCCTGTCCCCGTCCCTGTCCCTGTCCCCGTCCCCGTCCCCGTGTCACACAGAGCCCCCGGCCGGGCTGGCCAAGGGCACGCAGCCCCCGCGGCCACTGGCGGGGGGCCGCAGGGCAGTGCCCCTTCCCTGTGGGGGCCGCAGGAGCCCCTCACCCCTCAGGAGCCGGGCTGGGCACGGACCCCGCCACACGCCCGGCCCTGCCCGGCCCGGCCCTGCCCAGAGGCAGCCTCAGAGGAGCAGAGCCGTGGCTCGAGTTAGCCGCCTTTTTCGGCTTTTCTGCCGTGTTATTTGCTGATGCCTGCGCTGGGCACAGCCCCTCGCCTCACCTGCCAGCCCCAACGCCCCTCAGGGCCCCACCTGGGCCTCACCATTCAAGCTCCAGCCGGAGCCCTGGGCTCCCTCCCGTGCCCTTGTCCGGTCCCTTCCAGCCCTGCCGTGCCCCTGGAGCTCTCCGGGCTCGCTGTGAGGGAGGTGGAGCGGGACAGTCCTGCGGGGGATGGCGGCCTCTGCCCCTCAGTGAGGCTGAGGCGATGGTGCGGCCGTGCCCGGCGGTTTCTATGGCACACGGAGAGCAAATGTTTTGTAAGGGGCTAAGATGGTGTGTCGTGATTTAGCCAACATTATCCCTGAATAAAACTGTGCTGGAATGGAAAATATTCCAAGTCCTTCAGTATGTGCTTATACAGCTGTGTAAGGTGTCCAGCCTGTTCTGAGTGGCCCTACAATTGGCAGCACAGTTTGAAGGCTCTCAGCTTTAGGCCTTCTGTCCAATAATGAGCCTGACTGAGTGTTGTGGAAAACATATTTGGGGTTTTTGTCTCTTTCTGGAGGCAGCACCAGTAACATTTGTGGTGAGGAACTACACAGTTTCTCACTCTCCTAGATACGTTTTGTTCAGATGTACTTCTACAAGGCTTTCATATGGCTGTATAGAAGATCATCTATTTATTAACTTCAGTATGGCTGGGATTTCATCCTTACTGCAGGTGATCCTAAAGGTTACAGGTTAACAGAAGAACATCCTTAAATCTGACCAGCCTTGATAAATTTATAGAGGCAAACTTCCACTGTAACTGGGAGCCATCCCATAGAACAGAAATGTGGTACAGGTATTGTATACAAGTGCTGGTTCTGAATGATACAAGTACCATACAAAAACTCTGGATCGGAATGAAACAAGTGCTCTTCCTGCGGTAAGATCTACAGTCTGGTTATACAAAATGTCATAATGTACCGATGGAAAAACAGCTCTTTTGGGGATTATTTTGTGGGGGACAAATACTTGGAAAAGCTGGAGATCTTTGCAAGTGAAGATCTTTCATTCTGACAATAAAAATGCGATCTTACTAAGTAAAATCAGGCAATGTATCTGATTTTCCTAAGAGACTGGAATTGTTTAATTTTCAATGTGTAAAACTCTCCATCATTTGGCAAAACAATCCGGCCTTCACAGCAGAAAATAACAGCTAAAAATTGTCTGAAAATACAACAGACTGTCACCATGGCTGAGCATTCCCTGTTCAATTTCTCAGTACAGCAGTTATTGTTATTATTTAACATCCCTTTGGACTACTCACAGTATGCAAGATCTAAAGAGCACTGGTTTTTCACCTCGCCCTACAGCAATGTGATATACATTTGCTAACACACCCAAGTAATCTTTCTATGTCACTGCTGGCAATTGTCAAACTTAAATTGGAAGCATACATTTTGAAGGAAAACAATTAAACTGTAATATTAAACTTCTGTTTTATGTAACCAATACCTCAAACTCTGATTAACTGTGTTTGCTTGTAGCAGGAGCGGCTGTAGCTATGTAATTACTTGTGTCCCTACGTCAGGCTGTTACGTCTCTACTTAGGGCTGGCAGCTTTTTGAATTGTTACTTGCTCAAATTTTCTCTGTAAGTAACAAAACTTTGTTACTGCACCACGGCTGTTCACGGCAGCCTGGGTAACTTTGCTGGTGAACTGCTGGGGGCAGGTGCACTCAGGTGCAGAAGTGGCAGTGCTTCCAGAAACACCGACATGGAACGTGGTTCTCAGTCACAGCATGATGCTTAACTGGGTATTAGATGGAAAATTACTAAATGCAGAGAGACTACTCAGTCTCCTGCTATCAGGGCTGATAGCATCCTACACCAGAGTGAAACTAAAGTACCAGCTCTGACATGGGAGGGCATAAGAGAATGTCATCTTTCTCTTCATGCCTAAAAACGTGCCAGCGCTGAACAACTGTTTAGAAAGGCTGCAAAACCACATGGCCGCATGCTGAAATACAGTGTTTAGTCACAGCCTTTCTCCAGAGAAGAGCCAGAAGATCATCATGATGTTTATTCTAACAATGTGTTCCTCTACATTTTTAAATGTTTGAGGAATACTTTTCTTAGATCCAGATACAGTGGAGCCAGCAGTTGCACATGACTAATCTGATTACTGATATCAAGTGTAGTCCTGCACCTCAGTTTCTGGCAGCTTTCCTGACTGAAAGAACACTGCAGAAGTTTTATTTCATCAGCTATGTGAGTTGCATTTCCTGTCCTGACAAACACACACTACAAAGTCCAAAAGCACTTCAAGTTATCAAATTGCACTTGGTTACTTAAGTCTTAATAATATATTGCCCTTTCATCATCCTAAAAAATTTTAAGGTATTTCACTGCTGATCTTTTTCTCAAAAAAAACCAAATCAAAACAAAAACCCAAAAAACCAGCAAAACCCAAACCTATTTTTTGCTATTCTGTGCTAATTCAATTTAATAATTGTATTTCTGTACTACAATTCCTTATTTTCTATGCATTTCTTGATACTCCACTACATATGGACTGAAATTTGAAATTGAAGCTGGTATATAGAGTATTACATTATTACATCTATCTAAATTGATTTCACAGAAGAAATAAAGAGCCTCCAGGAGTTCTGCTAATCCTATTCACATTAAGTTTGCACTTACAGAAATAAATTGAAACTCTGATAATATAGTTGCACTTCTGGGGAGTATGTCACACAAAGCTAGGCCTTTGTTAGTTTATGAAGTGCCAAAATATCTGTGATGCCATGTACAGTGCAAGTTCCATAGACAGGGTCCTTTGGAGTTACGTGATCAAACCACTGTTTCTTTGAAGGCCACAGCTAATGTAAGCACGAGCAAATTTATACTTACAGCAAGAAATCTGCCTTGGGACTGACAAAGTCTGACATCAATGAATGGTCTACATTTGCAAACTCAGTGAATAATTGTAGGATGAGCTTCTTTACCATGAAGTGCACTGGTTCTTCCTGCAATCATTCACTACAAGGTTTGTGCTCACATGGTACTTTGACCTATGACATCCTCACTAAAATAGCCAAATAAGGCAAGGCAGGTTTTTTGTGAGTCACCATTCTTTTAGTGCCTTTTTTGTAACTATTAACATTTGGTTGATTTTTGATCCTCAGCCAGAAGAAACTATCCTGAGGACTGTTCTACAATGCAGGTCCTGTGTTTCTCCTGCTCCAGGCAGAGACTGTTTTCTTTTATGGGTTCAGGAATAGTTAGCTCTGGAAGCAGTCTTTGAATTTTCCCTGATGTGGGCTGATGAGGAAAGACCAGTCCGGAGAAGCTGTCTGCATCCTTCCTTGGGGCCAGGCAGCCTTTGGACTCTAGAAACTCTTGCAATATTTTCTTTTTAGCTTTGTACAAAGACCTTTCACCTGACTAAGACAGCTGGCGACAAATCTAGCATCCCCAGGGCATTCCTGAGTTTTCTTAGCTGAGGATAAGATGGATATATCTTACTTTTATATTTACTGAGCTTTCAACAACTCCAGAATAGCAAACAAAGACCTTCTTTACTATTACTGTTACTATTACTATTACTATTACTATTACTATTACTATTACTATTACTATTACTATTACTATTACTATTACTATTACTATTACTATTACTATTATCCTGAGTCTCTTGAGATGTTACTTCCGTATTATTTCCTCTGTGGATAAAGAACCAAACAGAATTACATCTAATGATGCATAAAAAAGTAATACGTAACATCAACCCCCAGAATTTTTGACTTAAAAATTCCTTACAAAGTATTCTGACTTCACAAGACATGTAGGGATGTTTGAGATTTTAGCAGGTGTTAAATTCAAATTTACTGGATTGCAATTGGCTTCTTTGGGTCTTACTCTGACATTATTATTAATCCTGACTAGTTGGCTTCTTTAATTTTTCCATTAGTTTCTGATAGCCTACATGAAGATGAGAGGATCTGCTCCTCATCTACTGTGAACATTACCCTTAAATTACATACTCAAATCCATACACAGGCCTTATTCAAATGCAGTGCATGCTGTGGGTAGGTCTACGCAGTCAATATTTTTCCCTTTTACATCTTTAAATGTGTAACATATTCCAAAAGAGGTGATGAAATTTTGTAGATCAAAAAGTGAGAAGATTGTGATAAGCTTAAACTGGTAAAAGCTTCAGAAAATAAAGTTTTAAAACAGGTATTTTTTCATTTGAGATTTCTTAAAAAAAACCCAAACAAATCTGCGGTCAAAAGAAAAGAAATAAGGAAAACTTAAAAGCTGTAGCTCAGTGATGGGTTTTTGTTATTATCTCTAGGGTAAATGTGGCCTAAACCACTGATGGACTGGGACAGCATTTTTTATCATATCCTCCCCCTGAATTCTGCTAACTACAAATCTCTGCATTGAGCAGAAAGGAAAATGATTGCTCCTTTATATTAATTGAAGAGACCAGAGTGTAAGACAAAATTTAGAATGAAGTGAAAAGGTACAGTAAAGAATTGTAGACATGCTGCCTAGTAACTCACAACCAGTTGTGCGAGGCATCACTTCATCATGACAAAGCCAAGATGAATTGCATACAAACCACATTTATAATTTTGTACTTTTTAATTAGTTGAGTAATCTAAAATTTTAGTCTCAGAGATCTGCTAATGCATCTGCCTTATCTGAAAGACACCTCAATATTCTGTTGTTTAGACAGGTAGAAATAACAGTAAAATATCTTTTTGAGCAAATACATACTTCTCAGCTGTGAATAGATAGAGAACAAAGTTTGCTGTTCTGAAAATCTAATTGCATCTTTATCACAATTGCCTCCCCTCCCTTCTGCATTTAAAATATGTTATACCCTTAGGTGGCTTTTTTTTTTTTTTTTTTTTGCCCTCTCCCACAGGTATTCATGTTCTGTGGAGCGATCTGAAATAGCTGCTTTTGATCTGATCAAGCTGCTTCTTGATCAGAAGAACCTGAAGTCATGGATAGATAGAACAGAGCTACATTCAGGAAAGGTTTGGAAATATTTTGTTTAATATTGTTCTTGTCCTCTCAACTGAAAAGAGAGATGTTGTTACCCCGTGCTGTTAAAAAAGTAGGGTCTGATCTAAACATTCTTTTGAAATTGTAAAGGTTAAAGTCCTTAGCATTGTGTATAATCTGGTCCCTAAATTTTGGATGTGGATGGATTTCTGAATGAGTTGTTATTGTTCTGGAATGCTGTGCAATTTTGTTGATCTTGTCCAGCTAAAAAAAAAAAATCTGGATATGCCAGAAGGTGTGAAACTGTCTGACCTTGAAGCTTCCAAGATACAAAGGGTACAAACACTAAGGTGAAAGCAATGCCTTCTGCAAGTGTGTGAAAATCAGTTCATGAGCCAAAGGCGCTATGTAGCAAATTTTTAGAATAAGTGTATTTCCAGAAGTATATGTGTACATGGTAATGTATAATACATCCAGAACCAGGAGAAGTTGGTCAGCATTTTCATAAACAAATTTCTGCCTCTTTTGTGTCCATCCTAGTAACCATAGATTGGTTGAAGAATATAATCCAGGCTAAGGTTGGAGGTGAAGGTCATCTTTAAAACTGTTCCCAGTATAGCATGTTGAATGCTTATAAAATTTGTCACTTTAATCATAAATGGAATTTTAGGGCAGATCATAACTTAAAAATTTGTACAATGAAAGGTATATGCAAGACAGTCATTTTTAACTCTAGAGTACTTTAGACTAAAGTACTTCTCAGTGTATGGATAGAAAGATCTGGTTTCAGATATTTACCGCATAGTCTATTCAAAATATAACATGTCCTCAATTTTTAAATTATTTAAAGTGAGTAGCATGGCTTATAGATGGGTACAAAGTTGTATACAACTGAAATAGCAAACATGTGACAGTCTTTTCCTCCCTTTAATGCATTTTGGTTTTCCTCTCTGGGTAAACTTCCTCTCTTCTTTCCCTTTGAATAGACTGAGCTTTCAATGATTCCTGCAATCATTCTCACAAAAAAAAAAAAAAATAGAGAGAAGCTGGAGTTGCATATGCAGCATATACAGCTTGCTTTTCTTGTAATCTGGCTTTATGTCATGTGTCCATGGCCTTATGGCCATGACAGACATACTGTTGTGGCAAGCTCTCTGAGTGCAGCTTTTCAATGGATCTCCCTTTTGTGCACCTAACTCATGTAGGTTCAATTCTCAGTGAAATCCTGCAGTAATTGTTGTATTTGGAAGATGAGTTATTTTCTCTTAACTTGAAAGTAGTCAGAAATTACGGGTGGCCACAAAACTTTACAGATTTCAGTAGCAAATACTTGTGGCAAAAACATCTCTCTGTAGCAGACAGACACAGTAACTAGCAATGTAACAGGGAAATTCAGATGTGAGTTGAGTTCACCATCTTGAGGGGCTTTTTTGAGACTGAAGATTATTCTTTCCAGAGCTAATTTCTGTATCAAGACAGTGATTAAAAACTGTAGTTCATATCTATTATCTGATCTCAAATTTCTGGCTTAAAATTTAAGACTTGAAATTTCAGACCTGCTCATAACAGACCACAAAGCTACTTTAATAATAAGTCTAAGAAATGTAAATGGGGGAATTTCTGTCCACTGGAAAGCTGTGCATGAGGATTTCCTGGGTGCTCCAGCAAAAAAAAAAGAGCCTAGAGGTCATTGTAGCAGCCTAGACTAAAGGAATCCCCCATGTATCAGTGGTGATGAGAAGCAAAAGGAGTCCTTGAGGTGCTTTCTGTTTGTCTATATCCTGCTTAGGTTTCAGCCTGCACGGTTAATTAGACACATGGGAATGCATAAAATAATATCCTGTTGAGAAGCTGAATATTCCAAATATGGACTTATATAAAGTGTGAATGGAGATGGACAGAAATGGCATACCCCCTATGTTAAATAAGATAACGCAATAATTACATAAATGAATGTGGATGGTGTAACAGGTGTGCTTACAATCCTGAGTACAAGCCAGACAGTGAGCAATGCTGACAGGGAAGGAGTAGAATTATGTGAGGCCTTATGGATGTTAACAATAGTTGTGATAAATACTGAAGTACAAAAAAGCTGAACTGAATTTTGAATCTCTTTGCTACAGCTAATTACAGGCTCAGGTGGAAGTCAGCAGCAAGTTTCTCCTTTTAATAGTCTGCCTACTTCGAGCCAAATAAATAAAGAATGAGATGCTTGAGGGAGGAGAAAACAAAACCCATGCTTTCCTGCTTTAAGTACAAGGTTGTAAGAAACAGTATTTTTTTCTTAACTGAATGATAATATAATGTAAAATTGTTACCTACCTTAAGTTCTCTAAAGAAGATGCTACTCCTAGCCCACTCAACAATGGAGAAGAGGGTTTGGTCAGCCATTTTACACATAAGCCCGAACGTGTTGAGCTTCTCATGTTTGCTTCTGTTGGCTTGCTCTTGCTGCAGATACGCCATGATTTTAGCTTGGACTTGCGGCTCATCAGGCTCACATTTCAGGAGTTCCAATATCAGATGTGGGATACTTGCTGGTGAGCTTGTTTGGTAACTATCCATGTATGAGTAGCCCATTATCGACTCTGGTGAGCTAGTGTAAGGGTCAGGGTACTCGGACTTGATAGCACGGCTTGGAAAATGGCCGTAGGTTTGGTAGCCTTGCAAACTGCCGTGGGGCGGCATCGTCATGCTGATGGGAGAGGTCACAAAGGGACTCCTGTCATAGTCTGCGGGGGGCAAGGCAGTATGGTTCAGAGGTAGGCCTTTAGAAGCTGAATGGATGTTCTGGATTGCAGAGGATATTGTCAGGTCAGTCGGCATTGCTTGGATCACCTGAGTCATGGCTTCCAGTTTCAGTCCGTTTGCTCGGATAAGAGCTTTCTTCTGCTGCTTCAGTGCCCTGTCTCGCTTGTACATTGGTCCAAACTTGTTTCGACCGCCACGCATTCGGTCGGCTCGCACAGCTGTCAGGGGAAAGGAGCAAGTAGATAATTATTAACACTTGGAATCGACATTCTTAATCAAACGTATATTAGGAAAGAGCAGAAATGTAAAAATATAACTCTTTTTTTTTTTTTTTTTTTTTTTTTTTAATTTTAGGTTGCCCATTTTTGCCTAAGGAAAAGGATTTTTTTTTTTTTTTTTTTTTCAAATTCAGAGTTGCACATTTATGCCTAAGGAAAAGGATTTATTTTGACTTAACAACTGTCACTTTTTTCTAGGGATTTAAGTGTCACATGCATATATTACTAACAAAGAAGGACTTCTCTGTACTTTGATTAGGACACAGGGACAAACACAATGGTTGGCCACAGGAATTTCACACCTGCTGTGGGATCATGTGGAAATCTCAACGTACATTTGGGTTTATATCAAGCTACTGTGTCATTAAGAAACAAGGGCTGAAGTCCAGAATTTGTATCCAGCAGACCACATTGTCACATTATAATAATTCCATTACTGCCTTCCACCGCAGCAAAACATCTGAAATGCAAATTGTGAAATGTTCAGTAGTCACAAAGAAGAATACATTTCTCTTGGCAAAAAGGAAGCATTTCATTTTGATGATTCTGTCCAGGTTGTTGTAAAACTTTGAGATTTCTAGTTAGCTGAGCTCTATGGAAACGTTTAGCTGCAGTTGGAATGTGCAGAGAGAAAGCTGTCAGCTTGCTGCCTTCTACGTGGAAGATAGAAGTGAAACAGAAACTATTGACACTCTTCTGGCTTATAATATCCCTGGAATTAGAAATAATTAAAACAAATCCTGCTCAGCAGCTGCCTTGGGAGTCATACTGGTGGTCTCTGTCACCGCAGTGTCTGTCACCATGGGATATATGTAATGGACTAGTGAGGAGCTTTCAGCAAGCCCACCTTGCCCAACGGCAATTAGATTGAAAGAGGAACCTTTGACAGCCTGGTGACACGTTGAGACTGCTGAGATTGCTGGAGGTTAAGTTCTTGAGCTTTTTATCTTAGGGATTAGTAGGACATTAAAAATTTATTATGAATGCTAGACACGCATAATACTGTACCTTATCGTAAGGACTTTAACGTTTAATGATTTTTTTGGTCCATGGTAATTTATGAACTAGACTTTTAAGACTATGTATATCACTAGCAGGGAAATACACATATAAATGTCACAAGTATTTACAATTAAGAGAATACATGTTTTTCCAATTTTCTAAACAAGGAAAAAGAGTTGCGTGGATATGTAGATAAGAAAGCTAAAGCACATTTTCTGCAGTACCTTTAAAACTACAGGTGTTTTGCTTGAATTTGTAGGAAAAATGAGCTGCCAATATTACTGCCGAATATTGACTTTAAACAAAATGCATGAAATTCATTATATCACTAGTAAATGTAATTGATTTAAAATCTATATACACAGTATCCTTACAGGTACTCTGCAATTAAAAACTGTGAGACAAATTGGATTAGCAAGTGCTTTTGTATAAATCCTACTTAAATTTAAGGTGAACTTTGTGTAATGACAGAAGACAAAATTTGGTCTTGTATCATTGTCAGCAAGTGAGAGTAGTTAAAAGTAGGAGCAGACAAATGTATTTTATACTTTTTCCTAATGCCAACAATGACAAAAGGATTCCACATGTCCTGTAATTGTACTATTTGAATTTGGAAGCACATGCCATGATTCAGAATGCTTAGTGCAGTGTGTCAGTGCTAGCTCAGTCTTGTGGGCAAATACAACACTGTTGAATCAATCAAACTGCAGGAGGCTGATTTTTCTGTTTATCTGCAGTTATATCAACAGCTTCCCTTTGCCAGAGCCTGGTGACTGACTGGCTCTTATCCTTTCTGGTTCCCTTCATGGCTTATGGTTTTCATCCTTGGCCTGATTTTTTCTGGTTAAGTGTCTAGGGTGAATGTCATTTCATACAATTGTAACAGTAAGGAATTTAGGAGCTTGTCCTTGGTCAAGGAAAAATGTCATCTGCTGTGAAATCTGAATTTTAATATTTTATATATCAAAGTTAGAATGAACCATGTATGATTCACAAATTCAAGTTGATGATGTTTTTGCATTTGGTTGTCTCAAAGGATATTGTACACTTTTCATTGTTCTCTGTCGATGAGAATGTGAAACAAAGTCAAAAAGTGTACTTCAAAATGCCTTATCCTCTTTCAATCACAATAGCCTCACAGGTATAGCATCACAAAAATATAGGACACAACTTTAGAGATTATTTGGTTCCTTAATCTCAAAGGCGAGTCAGTGTGAGCAAAAGCCTTATTTTATCTGTTTCTTTGTGTTCTGCCTTGTTGTAAGACGAATATATGTAAAAAAAGTCAAAACAACCCAATCCTAGATAAAATACAAATAAAATCAGATCACTCTCCATAGCAATTGAATATTTTTTTTCTAATCTGGACACTTGTTACAAATTCTGTATTGAATCTAAATTAAATCTTTTTTAAAACCTGCAAAACTATTCATTCTCCATCCATGAATTCACAAACTTTAAAAGCCTGAAATATCAAACCACATACTTATATGACAACATAGATTATGGTTTTGACTGGTTCCTAAATGGTAGTGATCTACCATTTACTGACTACGTTTTTTTAATAAGGCAACAATTTCACTGACCATACAAAATAACCTTTTATTATCATTTCAAAGCTATAGCTATATAACTTTTTAATATAAAATACAATGCTTTATCATCTTATCCTATAATTTTATAGTACAGTTGAAGATACCAGCAAGACTATAGCTCTTACCTTCCAATTTCATTCCAACACTTAGACATTTTTGAAATCGACAGTAAGGACATCGTTTTCGCTGTGTTTTGTCAATCTGGCAATTCTGATTTTCTATACATGTGTACCTTTTGTTATTCTGGACTGTTCGCTTAAAGAACCCCTGTATGATAGACACAAAAAATTAGCCTGTTTTGCATGAATGTGTGTTTCAGCATTTTATGGAAATCATTGTAAGATCATTTTCAGATGCCATCCAAGCACTTACAAAGTTACATAGGTTTTTTTTAATTAGTCAGCTGAACCCAGGAGGAAGCCACCAGATTCCAGAGGAGGTTTGCTTGTGTTAGTGCTATGTTTTATAGACTTAATGTCAAAGCTTGGTGAGACTTCAGGGAGGCTGTAGCCTTCTGTGCTTCTAACACCGGTGGCAGAAATAGTGACACTGACTGCTTCCTTTTGTATTCTTTAATCATTGCAGAATTATTAAAGTCTTTCTTTTAAAGTAGTTTTACATGAAATGAGTAGGAACACTGTTGCAAAGACAAGAGAAATACAGAGTACCTCTGGCTATTTTACATCCCAGTGGGGCATGCTGGAGGCATGGTAAGTGCTTGTCATTCACTTTTCATTGATTTTTTTTTGGTAAAAATATAGTGGGCCAAGTTAATTTTCCCATGCAACTAAGTGTCTTAAATTGCATTCTTCTGGCAAAGGAGCTTCACTTACAGTGCACTGCTTAAATAACTGTAAAAAAAACTAAAAAAAATTTAACGTGAAAAATCTGACCTGTCATAAAGTCACAATTATTTAAACCTTATAACACAACAGACCAACAGAGGTATATTAATATTTCTGTATGTTAATTTGTTACTTGACTTTGTGTGTCAAGTGAACTCTGACAGTTCCAGTTTGCATGAAAAAAGTGCATGGTCATTATAATAGCAGAAATCTACATTGCAATATTGAAGAATGCAAATAAAAATCTTAAGAAAGCTGCATTAGATTTTTTCGAAGCTGATCTGCATTAAGGATAATCTTCCTACTTTATCCTCCAGAAAAAGAAATATAAATCAACTAAAACCAGTATTAAGCACAGTTAGCAATGAAAGTTGTTCTAGAACTACATCATAATAGCAAAATGCTAAAAAAATGATAAAACTACAATGCAAAACAGTCCAAGTTGTTTGCATTTGTGCAGATGTCTCTCAAAGAGACTTCTACATCCTAAAGCTTTTTGGTGGTTAATTATTTTATGTGACTGTATTAAGAAACATATCAAAAATAACCCAAAATATTATACATCTGGTTTGTTTAATTATCCTTTTTTTTTTTCTGCTTATATTCAAAACATTTTTGCTGTACTTGTGTTTTATGGAGTAATTAGTACAGAACCTTGCAGCTTTCACAGGTGAGAAGTCCATAATGGTACCCAGACACTTTGTCTCCACAGACTGGACACAGCTCTTCAAGGTCTTCATCATAAGAGTAATTCACCATTTTAAACTGAGACACTGGGGGAAAGGAGAAATAGCATATTCAATTAGAATTTATTACTAACTCAAATATTCTGCAACTTTCTCGTCTAGAGAGAAAGCTTACTTAAATAAGCACACCACTGAAAAGAGGGAGAAAAAAGTTTTATTTTAAAAAACTAATTGCATGGAGACATGCAACTTCCCATCATCAGCAAATCTGCATGGTACTTAGCATGTGTAACAAAACGCACCAGCTTCTAAGTTTTATGTTCTAAATATTTATACTTGTAGAGTGCCTTTACCCCAGTCCTTATTTTATGGAATCACAAACTGAAAGAATTCATTTAAATCCGAACACGATCAGGGACGAGCTTCAAAAAAGCAGAACGAAAAGATTGTCACTTGTATATTGAAAGTAATCATTTTCCCTTGAAGTTTTCTTTCAGTATCAGCCCGCAAATTTTTACCTAGGCTAACGCGGTATCTATCTCACAGACCCAGCACTTTTGCGCCGAGCGAAATCCACGTTAGTTACTCGCAAAAGCAGCTGCAAACGCCGTCCCCCGCGCCTCCCGAGCCCGCGGTCCCGGGGTCCGTGCCCCCGCGGGCCGGGCCGAGCGCTGCGGGCCCGCTGCCCCGGCTGTGGCTCC
>VYZR01116290.1:0-23817 GCA_013400675.1 Oxylabes madagascariensis
TGGCTTATTTATTTATAACATCCTGTTTCTCCTGCACCCCTTCCATCGCAACATGTTGTAGCTGGCTGTGCAGGGTGCATGATTGTGGGGGCTGAGCAGGTGACTCGCAGCTGCTCCAGACCCCAGCCCATGCCAACAGCAGGAACATGCCTGATTTCACATTAGCAAAGAAGCCTTGGCACATTAAGAGTTTTAGCTTTCTCCTTGCCATTTTGCTGAAAATCTGTATCCATATCTATTTCTGTGGAAAACATATAGAGCAGGCTGGGGAAACAGAAGGGAAATCAGATACCCTTTTAGCACACTCCAGTGGAAACTCTCAGGCTAGTGTTTCAGCTCTGAATTGAATAATGAAATTAAATGGTTACAACAAAATAGCAGCCTCAAACGCAGCAAGACACAAAGAAAATCATGTTTATTTGACCATTTCTTTTCTCCACAATGCTACCACTGGCGCCTGACTGGGATGTGGATAATATGATCAGATATTACAGTGATGAACATGAAGGGAAATCTGTAAGAGATGGGGGTAAAAAATGGACTGCAGTGCTCAAAAAAAAATTTGCAGGCAACTCTTGCTTAGTGCAATAGAAGGTTTTATGGACAATAAGAGAAGGGTAAGGAGATCTCTGTCCACCTCCTAGCAGATATCCTCCTGACAGAGCTCATGGCATCATTCAGTACCATTAAGACCAAGACAAAAGGACAAACTTTTTATTATTGTGAATATTTCTTGTGCTTTAAAGGTAAGGCCAGTGGAAGAAAGCAGATGTCTGTGCTGTTTACCATGTTTACCTGTACATGTCCTGCCTGGACTGTGAGTAGCCAGGAGAACAAGTATTTGTTCTCAGGTCTGTTGACTTGTGTATCACCTCCCAAGAAAGCCAGCTTAAAATCTGCTAGATTAAAATGGTCACACAAGTCTCCTTTCTCACTTCCCAAAGGCTGCATACTTGTAGCTCTTACCAAACCAAGCTTTCACCAGTCGAGGATTTATATTTGGATGAATTTTAGCCTTAATCTAATTACGTATTACTTTCTAGTTTTGCATCTCAAAGACATTGCACTCTGCAAAATGGAGACCTTGAGGGACTTTCAGCTCTTTTAAAAGGCACACACTTTGGCTTGCAAGAAAAATAGAACTATTGAAATAATTTGAGCTACACTGATTTAATATATCTGCTTAGGCCAAATAATAAATTTTACCTTCACTTTCATCCATGCCTAAGGACGGTTTTTCAATAAATGTGAAATTGATACTGCCTTGATGAAGCATTAAGAGATGGAAATTTTATCCAAAAGCTATTTTCATTATGATAATAATAATGCTGTGGTTGCTAGTGATGCCATGAAAACAATCCCTATATTCTATATAGGTATCTGCAAATCTAATTAGCTAACAAATGAAATTATTTAGCAAAGTCATCTGATAAGTTTTTCAACTTAAAACCACATCTTTTCCTTCTTGATAGGATGAGAACTTTAAACATTTTTCCTCTTTTACTCTGAAGTGACATCTTCAAAAGGTACCTGGCTTATATCATGTACAATTAAAGACTTGATCTCAAGCCCGTTAAAATTAATATGGCTTACTAATGAATTCAATGAGATTTATCTCTGACCATTAATCTGTAATGATTGTTACTAGCTTCTTTTTTACCAGTTCATTTAAAATGATAAAGCATAAAGTATGATGTTGCAAAAAAATATCATTAAATTCAAAAGAAACTCTACTTCCCTACAGTTGCCACCAAAGCCACCCCGTGAGCCTGCAGTCCTTAGACACAATTCATTCAGATACTTGTCTCTGTTTATCACATTCATTGCCTTTAATCAGAGGTGATGACAAGGTGATGTTTGTGATGTCTTTTAGGCGCTCTGCAAAATCCCTGCTTCCTACACTTCAATAACTGAGCTCTGTGTCTCTGACCTCATGGAAATCTCCTATTACAGTCCATTAGATTTTCTGACATGGGCATGAAATACCATCTGGAATTGCATCATAGCTGTAGGTGAGGATGCTGTTTTGCAGTCGTCTTCAGCTGAGCCCAGAGGTGCTGAAGTCTCTGGGAAATTTGCCATCAAATTCAAGTAGGCTGCTTTGTCCCAGTGTTTTCATAAAGTTCCTTGCAGAAGTAGCGCCTATTGCAGTTTAACAAGAATAATTTACATGTAGCTAATTTTTAATCATGTGGCAAACTATCTTCTAGGCTGTCAGACACTTCCTCCCTTAACAGGATTTTCCCCTCATTTTAAATTGAAGTAAATTGAATATACCATTTCCCTTTTTTTTTTTTTTTTTAATGACTGCTATTTTTAGGCAAAGAAAACTGAGTTTTAGTCTCTGGTGCTCAGACAATTGAATCATCTGACAATTTCAGGAGAAAGAAATGCTGAACTAATGCAATGTTGCAGATTATTCAGCTGAGTGCTTATGTATTTGCAGGTGCCAGGACCACAGAATGTACAGTGCAGCAGTCAGATTTAAGAATTGTTCTTCTCTGGAACGTTACTATAAGAAGGCTTATTGTCTGTTTACTACAAGGCATGTGCCTGTGAGAAGTGCCCATTTCCATTTTCCTTGAAACCTGTCATGCTGGCTCATTGCACTGTCAGAAGACAAACATATTCAGAACTTGAATGAAGATAAGAAAGGGGCAGAAAAAATACTGAGAAGTGGCATGACTTTTCATAGGAAAAATAATTAATTGCATGTATCTACCAAAATATATTTCTGCTCTTGCTTACATTACTCAGTCTCCCATCATCTGAGCTTTAAATTAAAAACATTTTAGCTTTGCCAAATACATTTTATCATAAACAAGCACTTGATCACCATGACAACCATGTTACTTATTGCAATGATTTTAACATTCGGTGATGGGCAGGAGAAGCTTCATTTGCATTCTACAATTTGTTTAATCCTTTTGCTATTCAGTTTTGTCGAGAGTGAATCAAATTTTTGGGGCTCTTTCCATTTTAGTCCATCTCCACTGCAACAACTCTGGTTCTACTGGAAATTATATTTTATCCTTTGTTTTCAAAATGCAAAACCAAAGCAAAGATATTACAGAGCAGGAGACATACAGGAGATGCATTTAGCTATTATAGAGTGCTTTTTTTAGTCATATATACAAGTAGCCTGGATGCTCCAGCTTTAAGCAGTACTGTGATGCTGTGGCTGTGATTCAGAGCCAGCTCTCATGGTGAGCAACCTCGGGATGGGCTCCTGTTTGATGGAGCTCCAAGAAACACCTACATGCTGCAGGAAATGGTGAGTCAGATGTCAGCAGCTTCCCTCTAAAACACCACGAAACAAATGCCTTAGTATGGTGCAAGAGTGATGGAATAAAAATTCAGTTAAAGCTTGAGCTAGGTCATTTCAGATGTCACAGCTGTTACAGCCACTGCAGACAGCAGTGATAAACTGTGGAGCTGTAGGCTCTTGTACAGCACCTGGGTCAGTAAGAAGTCACTTCTAGCAAACGATGTCTCTAAAGTCTTTTGGCTGACAGGGGTATTGTGGGGGCATGGTGTGCTTGGATGTCTTGGCATGGCATGATTAGGTACTAGCCGGTGCATTATCACCACATTGCTCAGGATTTCAAACCTGAGGTTTATGAAGCTCTGGTGGTGATAGGTAGAAGGTGCTACTGAGGTGTGAGGGCCTTGATTTTGACCAAAGTTTTTTTTTACCTTATATCCCTTGCATTTTTCACAGAAATTTGGGTGTACCTGTGGACATGCCTGTACATGGCATGAGCCAGAATAACTAGCTCAATGCCTGGAGCAAGCTCCCACTCTAATGACTGTATAATTCCTCAGATTCCCCCTTGAAGTAAAAAAATGGTTGTCTCCTTGCTCACAGCCTGCCTGGTGTTAGGCCATGTGGCTCTTCAAAATAACTCCAATAAGAATCTGAACGTGGGTCCAGAACGAAACCTATTTGCAGGTTTTTGAGAGACCACATTTCACAGCATCACCTGCCATTACAGACATGAAAGAACCATGCAGCTTGATTTCTGTCATGACCTTCACAGACTCCAAAAGTGAGGGTGGCAAGAAATAATATTCATCCATCTGAGAGATAAAGAAGCACTGATTTCAGGGGTCATTGAAAGTCCAGGAGGATCTGGGCCCCATCCTTCACACATTTCTACTCATATAGCCTGCACAATGCAGCTGTGTTCACTGTAATGATTTTCTTGCATTCACTGAGGCAGAACCCCACTCTACTGTAGTTAGGATGAGAGAGAGGAAGACAAAAGAGCATGCTTAAGGGTTTGCATCAAATAATCCAACTGTTGTCATTTGCTGGTTTAAATATACCTACCCTTCCCAAAGACTTTTTGATGGCAAACCTTCTTTTGGGCAGGCTGTGGTCTTGATCTCTAGTAGCATTTGTTACATGTTAAAAGATCAGTATTAGCCCAAGTATTCTCCAAGGAAATATTTCACATATTGCTGCTTTTGCTGGCAGTCAGTGGCAAGATATACTATAAAGCTCGTGTTATGAATGTAAGGACAGAACATGACTCTCATAAATAAACTCACAGTCAGCTACTTATTTATTGCATTACATAGAAGTGCATTATGAGAATTATTCAGTAAGGAAAATCACAGATCTAATAATTAACAGATCCAAAGCTTTGCAATCTGCCAGTCAACAATTCAGAAAAGTAGAAAGTAGAAATCTTCAAATTATTATTTAATTAAACTCTTGTTTCCTCCATTGCATACAGGAATTTTTTAGTGTCACACAGCTTTTATGGAGCAGTAGCCATTTTTATTCCTTACACAGATTCTTCTCCTGTACCTATTCACTAGGCACCCCTGCAAGCCTTTCTTCAAATGCCTGCAGGGAAAATGTTTCTTCTGTACCAATGTTTCACTCTAAGACTGTGAAAAACAGTCTGGATGTGACAGTAGGAGGGGTAGATGAGAGTCAAAACTGAGAAAACCAGCACATAATAAATATCTAAGTGCCTAATCTTTGTAAATAGGAATTATCTTAAGTTATTCTTTTTCCATTGGTCTCTTCCATTCAGAAAAGATATTTAATGAAAATATCTATAGCCAAAAGAAAAGCTTTTACAGCATCATCTAACCACAGGTTATTTTTTTTGCTTTCTCTGGTGAGAACATGCATGAACAATTTTATGTATCTGTCACAAGATATTTGTGTCTTATGTAGTGTTGAAACATACTGTATGATTCATTCATAAAGTCAACACATTCAAGTGGACTGTGTCTTGGGTCTTTCCTTACCTGAATCCAGTACACCTGGTCTAAACACAAATGTTGTGTGACACTTCCTTCGAGAACAGCAGGTGAACTCCTGCTTGCTGCACCAAACTCAACTTGAAATAAACATGGCTTTAAAATAAATGCAAATAAACAGAGCCTTAAAATAAACATAGCTTTCATTTCACTGCCATCTGACTTCCGACTTGTTTGCGTCATGATTTTGAGATATTGGAGTCTTGGGTCTTGGTCTCCATGAGATGCCTGTCTATATTCACTTGTGCAGCAGAAGCCAGTAAAGGGATTTCCTGCATGCTTACTGTTCTTTAACTGGATTTAATATTCTTTAAATTAATTTTCATCAGAATTCTGCTCTGCCTCATGGACCATGCCATTAGGATTTTTCATCTGAACCATTCTGTCCACAGTTCAGTCTCTGAACACCAAGAGAGCACCAAATCTGCTAAGTACTATACAACAAGGGAGAAAAACAAAAGCGTCTTAAATTCTCATTGAGGAGAAAATGAAATTATGGAAGCCAGAACCAAGGTTTGGTGAAATGAACAAGAGAAAAAGTGCTTTTTCAACATGCCCATTTGTAGATCAAAATATTCTAAATTTCCCTTGGATTGATTCTACAGTTCTCTTTTTGTCCAGCACCCAGGGACTATCTTCAATCTGGAAGAAGCAGGCATGTATGGGCTATTTCCACAGCCATCTTCCATAAAATAAATCCTCACAATAATCTTTCTATTAATCAAGATTTTGTTATCTCAGAAGTCATGCAAAAACCATCTTCGTTCTAGACACCAGACGGGTTACTGATTGCAGACGATGTGAGTGGGCAGGATGGGGACAAAACAGCTAGAATAAAACAGAATGAACTTTCAAGCCAGCCATATTTGGTAACTGCACATTTGTGGGTTTAGTATTTGTTAGGAACACAATTCAGCCTTCTAATTGTTGGCAGTTTGGTATGTGGAGTCTCACAACAGCCTTAGTCATGACCCAACTGCTTTAGTCATGGAACAAGTTTAGATTCATGACTTCTGTTGCTCATTTCATTTCCCTTTGACAGCAATGGAAAGAAGATATGCAGCTGCACAGATATCCTTCTCCTCTCACTGCCTGGCTGGCCTTCCACCACTTTCAGACTGAACCCAGCTGTGGAAAGTGTGCTCTAAACAGACAAGTGTAATCTTTGGAATTCGGTTGTCACTCCTATCAATGGTTTTGGATTAATTCTTTCTTTGGGAGCCCATAGTTGGGGCAATTGTTCCAGACATGCAAAATGCTATTATCTGCAGGACAGGTACCTGGCATGGAGCATGACCTACTTCATCCAGACTTTTTCTGTCTGCCACTGCATGCTCAACTAGAAAAGAAGCTTCTTTCAGTGGATATTGACAGACTGTCACCAAAACCAAAACTTTCTTAAGGAGAATCTGGACTAAGTCAAAGTTCAGGCAGCAACTGGAAGATGAAAGAAACTGCATCCCAGGAAGACATCTGTCCTACCTCCTGGAAGGAGATGTGGGGTAGAAGCTGAGGAGTTGCACACCGTGGGTCCTGCTGGTTCACACCGGCTGGGCCAGTCCATCCCTGTGAGAGGCTGTACCCACCTTCCAGCCATGGCTGCGCCGCAGCAGGGGCGCGACCTGGAGCTGGCGTGGTTGACAGCCTGTTTTGTCAGGCCTCTTGGAGACAGACAGACAGCTACCAGCTTCCTTCAAAGCAGGCAAATGAGGCATGACCAAGTGCCAAGAAGAGCACACAAGGTTCAGTGTTATAGGCAGCACTAGAATGGGTGGTGGATACAACACTTGTGCACAGCTTGCAAACCCAAGGCAAACAGGCACAAGGCAGCATTTCCCAAGGCAGTATAGATGCAGCTTCCAGCATCATCTAGACTTCAAAGAGTACCTAACCCAAATGACTTCTATTCTACATAAATTTTATTCTACCGTGCCATTACAGTTTTTCAAAGCTGCAGTTTTATGATTCATCTAGATTGACTGTTACAATAGCAAATCTTTTAAATTAGTACAGTATCTTGGTACTAAAGAAGTGGGAACAGTCGTATGAAGTAATTGACCAGCACGTTATAGGATTTTTCTTACATTCATGACAATTCAAACAGCTGTATCAGTCCTGTGTTACCCATTAAAATTTTAAGTGGCAGAAGATATCACTTGCTGACATACAGAAAATATATAATTAAATAGCTGGCTAGTAAAGAAAGTAGCTCACTGAAGAACATATTGAAAGTAAACTGCTAATAAATACATTTGGAAGCATAAAATAGTATATTAACTCATTTACGTGATCCAGAGGGACCTATGATTTGCCTTAATGAGATACCTTTGGGACTTTTTTGTTTGTTTTAATTTACCTGACACACTACTGCAAATCAAATGTCATTAAGGAGGACTTCAGAATGCAAATTCCTGACCAACTGAATGATGTTTAACTCATGAAATTAACCATACATTTATTAGAGTTCTATACCAGCACTCCAAGCTGGCAAGACAAAACCATATTCACTTTCACATAGTTTCTGCTGGGGGACTTGGAATATGATTTTTACAGATTGCACACGGAGACATGGGAATTGAAGCCATAATGAAATCCACCAGTTCATTATGAGCACAGAAGTGAAGATCATCAAATTTTTTACACTGAGGAATAACTTCATGAAATAGCTATTCCATTTGCAGTGTTTTCCATCAGAAAGTCAGGATTTCCCCTTAAATATTTCCCTGCACTTATAAGAGATGCTGTCAGATACTGTAATTGCAGAGTAGCATATGATATAGGTAAGCATAATTTTATCTTCTGGATAGCTGGAAATGGTTGATGTAGTATTTAACTCTGCAAATTATTAAGAATGTATGCTTCCATTTAAAGTTTGTGAAGATGTGAAAACTCCTCTATTCAACAATGTGCTTTTTCTTTAGTACTGTTGAAAGTTCTCCAGCAGTGAGCCACATCTTTCTTACTGAGAAAGCAAATACACACTGCCAATATAAACCAGTTTTGGTACTGAAGAGAAAAGTCCTCAACAGACAACTAAAAATGAACATTATTTTCTGCTACAAATACAGAATTATCATTAAAATAATGTCTGAGTATTGCTGTAATGCACAGCTAGCTAGAGCAAACAGCATCATGTATCTGAGGTAGTCACTGACACCTGAAACACTGATCATTTCTCAATGATCTTTCATCCCAAAACTGTAAGAGTGACTTAGGGGCACTTCCCATTTCCCTGCTTTATCTATCATGGAAACACCTGCAATATTGAATTTAAATTCAAACTTAGCAATACTAAGATATTTTTCCTGTGTTCAGTCTATGTTTAAGAATCTGTCCATGTCAGCTGGTATTTTAAATCTTACTGACACTTTCTAACAAGCAATGTATTGGATTTCATAAGCTATTTAAATATGAAACATCACTGAAATCTCCTTGATCTATTATCTTTTTCTGCTAGCTACAGATATTTCAGAATATTTTCCTGTCTTTCCTTCTTTTCCTTCTGCTTGTCACAGAATTAAATCCTTCAAACAAGAACAGCATGACTTGTGCAACAATGATTATTATTCACAAGAAAATTGGCCCGTCACACAGTATGTATTCATTTTTGATGTGTAAATGGGGAGCTTTTGAGGTTTGAACATCACTGTAGAAAACCAGAAACCTAAGCATCTCTAAACTTGCTACCACTGTACCCAAATCATCTGCAGCTTGGCCCTTGCAGAAGTATTTGCATACACTCAAAGCAAGAGCAAACCTTCCAAATCTGGCTTGTCTGGTGCTGTCCAGGCAGAGCTCTGAAGTGTGAGGTAGTGAACAACCATGCTTAATACATCTGCCACATCACTACTGTGGCCTGCTGAAACAGCCATCTTTGGACAGGGTCAGAACAAGTGAGAAAAGGTGAAATGTAGAAGAAAATGTCAGAAGCCTTCACTGAAAAGCTAAGCACAGGGAAGATTGCATGCAAAAATGGCACTAATAAAATGAGATTTAAATATGCCTGACCTCAGAGGACATTTGAAATCACTGCTGTGCTACAAAATCCATAGCTCAGTTTTACCTCACTTTGAGATACAGCTTCTCCTGAGTTTCTGCTTCCAATCCAGATGAAAAAGGCTGCTCAAGAAGGCTCTTTCAAATTTGACCAACTGAATTCTATGGCAGAAAACCTGACCTTTGGCAAAATTTACCCTGATTTTACCTTTTATTTTAATGGGATTTTAAAATATTTACCGTAAGACAGTAGCATTCCTTATTGATCTTTAGGGGGATTTTTTAGGCTCTTTCAATGTTGACTTAGAATACATGTGAAATAGCTTCTAAAGGATAAAATTTAGCAGGGTTTGTTAAAAAGCCTCACTCAGATCTGTTTGAACAACTTTGCCTGCTACACATTTGGAACTTTGATGAGAGAAAGCCAGCAACTGATGGTGGGTGGAGAAAGAGCATAAGCAACCTGCTCCTTTACCCAGTGGAGTGGCTGTGCTGGACAGCCTTTTCTTCCCTGCAGCTAAATGCAAAATTTCTTAGGGAACAAAGCAACAGACCCCATTCTCAGAAACAGAGCCATTTGTGACCCAAGCAAGTCAATACAAGCAGGGTTTTCACCACCCTCTATAGTTTTTTCAAATGGCTCCTCTTCTCTTACTGTGTAGACAGAAATATCTATAGTCCTTGCAGTGCCCTTCTGAATCAACCTTGGGTCAGCACACTGGTAGTCCAGAACTGAAATGGGATTAACCTTTACTCCATTCTGCAACAGTATCACTCTGTTCTGCTGGAGTGTAGGCACAAGCTATTTTTGTCTGGGTTTTGAACCACTTAACACCATATCATGAGGAGAGGAGAAAAGAAGAGATTATATAAAGAAAAATGGGGTAAGAACTATGCTTCTATTCTGAGGGGGGAAAGAAGGAACTGTACAAGCAACAAAGAACAAACGTTTTGAAGAAGGAAGAAATAATAAGCATTTGACTTCTAGAAACTTTTCCTTTGAAGAAGAGAAAAATAGGCTTCTTCAGGGAAAAAAAAAAAAGATGTATCCATAAAAACTACACACAATTCAGAGGGGGTTTTCAAGAACTTCTATATAACATATACCACTTAAGACAAAGACTCCTTTGCCATATCACTTCAAAATATAAATCTGATGTGGTGCTTTTGATACAGCTAAAAAGCCATGTGTGACACAGAGGAGCATTAGCAAGGTCATCACAGAAGTGCCTGCACAACACAGTTCCTGTTGCTTCACTCAGACAAGCGTTACCTGTATTTGAGCTCTTACTTCATTCCAGAACTGGCTGGGCTTGTTCTACCCAAGTTCCTAAATTTGTGAAAATGTCAATCACAACAAATCTATGGCTTTGCAGGTATGCCAGGAGAACGTGCCCATAACAGAACTTTCCAAATGAATCCTTGGAATGCAGTTC
Organism: Oxylabes madagascariensis; assembly: GCA_013400675.1. Classification (NCBI taxonomy): domain Eukaryota; kingdom Metazoa; phylum Chordata; class Aves; order Passeriformes; family Timaliidae; genus Oxylabes; species Oxylabes madagascariensis. The sequence continues at coordinate 10,713 of VYZR01116290.1, forward strand.
AGCCAGACTTGGGCTAAGGGTGGCATATTCCCACAGTCACTCACGTTGAAGTAGGTTTCCCAAAGTAATTTTAAATTTATATGACTACTACTTAAATACTATGGATACACTTCCTGTGAATTCATTACCAGCTTAGATGAATGGACAAATTATTATCTCCACAAAATAATTAATTGCCCCCAAATCTCCCTTTCTGGGTCATTACTGAAAGCAGAATACATCTGCAGAATCAATCAAAGTAAATATTGCAATTAATCACCATTCCGGAAATCCTTGAAGAGTGAAGGGTTTTTTTGGATTTTGGCTGTGGTCTTTCAAACATGTTTCATAAGAATTTGGTCAAAACTTTTGTTAGTTTTGTAATAATTGTCTTTTTATTCAAGCAGTTGATGAAATTAAGGGAGAAATGATACAAAAGCCTGATTTTGGACATTCCTATTACACATTAATCAAAAAAAATAATAAATTTGTTTTAATGTAATTTATAACATACATATGAAACATTAGTTCTGCAAATATATCTAATGCTGCAGTATTATGATACAGCCTAGCATGAGTCAATCCTCCCTCTCCCTACATTTTGGCTAAAATATGTTCGTCACCTGTTTTATTGCAAATTTAGCACTTTTTCTTGTGCTTTGGTTTCAGTATGCTGGTAGTTTGCATGCATTATGAAATAGTATTTCATGCTCCATAGTTGAGACTCAAGTTGAATGAATTTCATCTGCACAGATAGTCCATTAGTTCTCAAAAAAAAAAAAAATTGTAGATCTCAGTTAAATTTTTAGTTTATTACTGTAGTGGTTACACATTCACCGAATTCTGTTTGCTAAATTTAGTGTAGTGATCTAAATATTTTTCCACTGTGGAACAGAATTAGGAGAAAGGCAAAACAGGCTTAACTTAAAGATAAAAACAGTTAGATTTATTAACATCCACTGAAAGGAAGAAAAAAAATGAGAATAAAAAAAATTGAAAACCTTTCAAAGCACTCCCCTCCCCACTACCAACAGTTCACTTTCCCACAATGTAAAGAGACAGAACTCAGAACTCCAGGTCTGTACCACTTATAAAATAGTCTTTCATTCAGTCTTTGAGAGAGAGAAGTCTCTCCTAATTTGTTCTGGTAACCTTCCACAAGAGACACAGTCTGTTTGTGGTTTCTAGTTCTCACAAAAGCAGCCCGCCTGGGAACCTGCAATTGTAGACCTCCCAATCACGTAGCCCTTCCCACGACTACATATGGGCCGTGGATTTACACTGGGGTTTCACCTTTTAAAGATGCACAGCTCCACAAGCAAAGGATTTCTCATCTTAAGGAAACAGATATCTTCTCACTTCTTCACTGGTGCCAGAGGCTTCTTCTCATCTCACTCTGTTCAAACATCTCATAGCATCACCAGATTACAGTTTCTAATTCAATATCCACTCAGTAAATCACAGATACCCTTGGTTAAATCCACAAAATCATCTCCCCAATTCATACTGTCCACAATTTAAAGGAATACTCTAGCATGTTCATATTACAGTCTGTTACCACAAATCAAAGGAGATTTTCAGCCTAGAACTAAGGCAGCTTGTCATCTCTTCCACCTAAGGGGTCATTCTTCCTTTACTGACTTTGATATCATCATATTGTCTCTTTACATATCTCCAATTTGGCCTTTCCTCTCTCTTTGAGAAGGGTTAGTTTTAAAAAGTCTCAGTCTGTGCCAGGAAAGAGTTACCATTTCCTGCCCGGGCCTGCGGATGGTGACGTGATCTCTGCCGGGTGGCAGCTGTAAAAATCTCAGAGCCATGCCGGTGGAGAAAAGCTCAGAAACAGCAGCCAGGATCGCAGTGGTTGAGTAGAATGATGGATGCCTTCCCCCTCCACCCCTGGGTCTCATCTGGGGCGGCTCAAACTCGGAGATGCTCCCAGGGGCCCGGGAAGGGCGAAGGGACCTCTCCCCCCAGCCCGGCCGGCCGGTGAGCAGCTGCAGGGCGAGTTCAGCCCTGGCTGGATGTCCATAGTTGGGGCTTTCCTTTCCTCCCCTCCCTCGCCGCCCCCGGGCCCGGCCATGGCCTGGCCCCACCAGCCCGGCAGGCAGCGGCGCCCGGCCCGGCCGCCACACGCGGTCACCTCCTGCCACGCCATGGGAGAGGAAAAAGAGGGCAGCCTCCCCCCGTCCTCCTGAACTTAAACCATGTGTCCCAGAGGGGTACACCTGTATCCCATTGGCCAGTCTGGCTGTCAGTTTTAAAGGAGATCACTAATTGGTTTTACCATTCATGCTGAACCAATACAATTACCAAATCTCATAGTCTCAATTTGGTAATTTTTAGGCGACAGGTGAAAAGAATATATCCTTACACTGGGAGGACTCATTATCAAAACATGACAAAAAGAAAAAAAACAAATTGTCCTATCTGCCTTGAGTAATTGCAGAAGACTTCGAGTCTATTATTAAAAGAAGTAAGCCTGAAGATTAGGACTAGTTTGCTTATCAAGATTTTGACAGCTTGATTGCACCCTCTGGTCTCTGTAATGATGTAAGTCCCCATAAGTGGTCAGGTAGCAGCAATGGGCTGTGCCAGGCACAGCACTCCTGTGGGCCTGGACTCGGGTCTGTCATGCTGATGCTCCTGCCCTGGCTACCTCAACTCTGCAAGCCCAGCAGCTTGGCTGAGGTTTGGTACTGGAGGCCTAGACATATATGAGTACTCCTCAATGTTGCAAAATTTGTAAGGTTACCAGCGTGAAGATGCTTGTCTTCATGTGTTATAGAGTGTGCACAATTCTACCTCCAGCATTTCTTTGGTGCAATGTTGGTGTTACCGTATTTTAATTCACTGTTCTCAGATATTAACATTTTCCCACAAATTTGACATAAAATCAGTTCTGTGGGATTCTTGGGAGGAAAAGACACATTGATTCCTCTCCTTTCGTGTCCCCAGCTCATTGTCTGGGATCAGCACAGTATTTAAATTTTGACAAAGAGAAGCAGCTTGTAACTGGATTAATAACTGCCTTGGAATTAGGGAAAAAAAATTAAATCAAAGTCTTTAAATAAGCTGTTTAGCAGCCATGAGACAAAGAAACCCCTGGATGTCACAGCTATGAATGTGAATCTGAAACTTAAGGCCCATCAATTCCTTTGGGCGGGTTACCTGAACAAAATCAGTGATATATATGTAACTTTGAGCATGAAAGCTTTTTTTCTTAAGTGGCTTAAACTAAAAAAAAATACAAATAATATTTTCTTCCTTGAAATGATCATATTCAAGCAGAAATCACCTACTCATGAGTGAATTTTTGAGAATTACAAGCTTTTGAGCCATTAAAAAGCAAAGCAAATAAAGTTGTGGCAAGGCAAGGAGTTGCACACAGATCTACCCAGTGCCATGGTCAATGCACAGCTCTAAGGACTCTCATTTGGCCACTGTAAGCTTTTCAGGCTGGAGTCTGCAGAACAGGCAGGTCCTTCAGAGTCTGGGCAAGACCTAACATAAAGAATAAACCAAGAAATTTTAGATATTTATGACATTCCAGAGTGATGAAAGCTGATATTTCAATTGCATTTTGTGGTTTTGACATTATCTGGCTTCAGATAGGATCATTGCAATCAGAGACAATTTCCCACAGAGAAGGCAATTTCCACAGAGCAGCACATGTATCTCCTCGTCATTTGTTTCATTTCCCAAGGAACCAGATACATCTATCCCTGATAAAATTCTGGCTGAGCAAAAAGAAACATTGAAATTGACCCCATGTGTGATTTAAATAAAGAATAAGGGAATGTACCTTAATAACAAGCTTGTGTGAGACATGTGGATTTGGATCTGCCTAGGCATGTCCACGCACATGAGTGCATGTTCATGGCAGCAGGGATACGTGTCCTGCTGCTCTCTCCTGGCATCCCAGGCAAGAGCAGGTACAGGGACAGTGCAGACACATGCACTCCCACACAGCTTTGCAAGCCAAGCACGCTGCAAGTTTCCGGGGCTGGAGTTGTTCTCCTCGGCACTAGCTTGTGTACATACTCAAATCTTCTGTACCTGTAACGGAGCCCTCACCCTCATTTTCTAGGTCTGCTCCTATTTACCTATCCCAGGTATTATAAAGCTGCTACTGGAATTGCCTACCTCTCCTGGAATTGCTTCTGACATATATTTTTAACACTAAAATGTTCACTGTTACTGTGTTATCTACCAAAGTTCCAGCTCCTGCTACTTGCAGCATCAAAGTAAAAATTTTAATTCTTTTCCATTTTTTTTTCACTCTCCTGCCTTGAGCTGTCTGGATGATAAGCATTAATGTAAATGATTGCTTCAATTATTAACACTGGTGACCTTTGCTAAAATGCAGCAAGGAGGAGAAAAGTATGGTCAGGGTGCTTTGCTAATTGTAATAATCAGCAGGAGGTCTCAGTGGGAAAGGAAAGACATGGAGTTATATTATCTGGCAGTTCAAACAAGGAGGTTGAGGAGAAGCAGAAAGCAGGAGGAGAAGGATTTGATGCATGTTCCACTTCTACCTCTGTATCCCATGGTACTGGCATGTAAAATATTACAGAGAATTTAGTGAGACATGAAGCCAAGAGAGACACTTGGTCTGGCCCTGCGCAGCAATATTCTTAATTGGTTCGGAGAGCTGAAGCACATTTCTAAAATGCTCTAAATGCTGTGATTCCCAAATAGAGAACTAGCTTCTCAGGCAGTGTTCTTCAGTGTTTATTTTCCCTGGATTGAACCTCTGAGGACCACACACCGTTACAAACCACTTGGGTTTTGCCAAGCTTATTTCAAGTGTTTGGATTTATGACAATGCTCAGGCAAGGGACTGAATAGGTAAGCAACCTTCTCCCCATGGGGATGATGGCCTTGGTCTGTGCAATGTGCAGAGTTCCCTGTTTTCTTCTGATTGCAATCCCTATGCTGAGTGGCAGGTAGGGGAGATAGCACATAGGGAACAGCGGGTCTCCTTCCCATATCCAACTACATTCACTCCCACTTGGGGGTGAACACTATAGCTCTGTCTTAGTCTCTGTCACGGAACAGACTAAAAAACACCAGTGAAGATTAGCAAAACAGGAGCCCAATATGGCAGGATGCTCAGGCAGAGAAGCTGCTCCCCTCCCAAGAGAACTTAGTGATTTTACCATCTGGTTGTTCTCCAGTTCTCAGTCAGTTTCAGCCACGTGGTTTCCCTGAGGAATATGACAGCAATTAATGGTGATTTTCTCAAGAGAAGATATTTCTGTAGTGTTGTCACTCATGGATGAAGTCCTGTGTGCTGGCTGGAGCAGCAGTGGCTCGGCGATTTCCATGCACTCATCCTGAACAGTAGAGTAAAGGCACAGCTTTGCTTCCCGGTGCACGGAGCCCTGTTAGCTCAAACACTGAACCATGTGAGACCACCAGGATTTTCAACCTATGTTCCAGGACTTCTGGTACAGAATTTTGGTGCAAGACTAGTAGTGTACCGGGTGAACTACAGTAAAGAGGTTAATTAGGGTTTATTTACTGAGTTGTGAAAAAGTCTCTGTTCTGTTGTTGAGACGCATTGAGTTTGTTGCTACCAGTAACATCACTGCTATAAATAGCTGTGCTGAAAACAGTGCCCAGGGCACTTGAGTCTTTTACCACCCACAGTTAGAGCCATCTCTCGTCCTCATTTCCTTCCCCTGGCTTGCTCAATTCCCTAGAACACAGCTCTCCTAACCCAGAGCATGGGGAAGATTTTCCTCTTGGCCATTCCCCGCTTCCTCTCTGTAATAAATAATGAGAATAATTCGTGTTAATATAGAAAATAAAAGATTGTAACAAAAAGGCAAGGGAAGAAGAAATGCCAAAGCTTCCGAGGGTCCTTTGCAAATACAAAAAAACTAATCACTCTAGCCAACAGCAATCACTCCATACAGATGAAAATAAGACAGCCATCTCCTAGTAATGAAATCATCTCCTAGTGATGAGGAACTCTCCGTACATCTGAAAAGGAAAACACCTGGACCAACACTGAAGTAAGATCTTCAGATACCAAAGATATGCTTTAAGTTCCACCTCTGAAACTTCATCACCGTAAACCAGTTTTAGTAACACAAGAGCCCCGGGACCAGAAAAAGACACTTGAAATACATCACCACGAGAGATGATCGACCTTTTCAAAAATCAACGTAAGACTGTTTTGAGCATTCGTATAATCCCCTGTTAGCTATGAATCTATATAGAGAGACCGTTTAAAATTAAATGAACCTATTGTATTTTTTTTGCTTGTAACAGTATAAAGGTACACCCAAAACTTCCCATCTTCGGTGGACTGTCAGGGCCTAAGCCTTATGCTGGTCTCTGGGAAGCCACCCCACACCGATCCCCGTGCTCGGTGATGTCCAAATTTATTATTGTGGTAAATTAAATGTTTTCAATTATTGTAATAATAAATCAATATTATTAAAAATTGGCTATTTCATTTATAACACTCTCTAAACTGAAGGCGGAGCACCTCAGCCAGCCTGGAGTGTATTAGATGGACCATCCAAGCTGATCCAGGCAGAGCAGCTTTGGGGAGAGCAAGTACAGCAGCACACCCACAGCTGGCATGGATGCTCTGTGCTGCTGCAGTGGGTCTGAGACACTTGGTAGTAGCTAAATCTCCTCAGCTGAGCATTGAGGGCTGGGACGCAAGGGCTGGAGACGCCCAGCTAGCTCACACCCCAGCACTTGCGCCTGGAGTGGCCGCTCCCTGCCATTTCTCGAGCTCGGGTAGCGGTGGAGCGGCGCTGCCGATATCGCGACTGTTCTCAACAGCTCTCGGTTGTGATGTGCCGAGAGGAGAGGGTTTCTTGCATGCTTCTCAAAGGTTTATTCCCCCAAGGCATGCCGTGGCGAAAACCAAAAAACCAGCACTTACAGTGTCTTTTAAACAGGGGAATAATGGGGGGAGGATACAATTTTCCAACCAATCAGAGATACAATAGGGAGGAGATAAAGGGAGGGGTTCAAAATAGGAAAACCAATAGGAAAGGCAGTGGGAGTGGAGAGGGTCACATGGTCCAACTGGACATGGAGGAAAAGGGGATTTCCAGGGAGGAGTTTAGGACTGACAGGGAGTTCCCTGGAACAAGAGGTAGGAACTAGGGAGGATTGACATTATGTTAATGAGGTAGCAGGTGGGTCTGGGGAGTGATGGACAACTGGGAGAGGGAGGAGAGAACTTGGGGTAGAACCAAACATATTGGGGGGTTAACAGGAACAAACCATTCAGCAGGGTTACAAAAATGTGCATAAAGAAAAAGCCACCACCACAGGGTCAGATTTCCCAGAAAAGAGTTTTTGTTAATTCATTCTTCGTAGTTTTTAGCAGACAAAGCATGTGACTTGATTTGAAGTGTTAATCCTGCTCCCCCAGCATTAGTTATCTTCTTTGATGGGACAGCTTAAGCTGCACTAGGCCTTTTGAGGCTGAGGCAAATAATTGATAGATGCTCATCACTTGCAAGTCTGCTCTCTGAAGGAGACCACTAAAAACCTGAGAAGGCATTTCTCACTTCTTTCCTCTCCTGGAATAGAAAACGTTGGCAATATTGCCTTGTGATACTTGTGATACTTATGGTACTCTCCCTGAATTAGACAGGTGGTGATTGTCAGCAGCACAATGGGTTTTACCCAGGAGGATGCCCACAAGCACGTCCTGGCGATGCTCCTTCTCCTTCTAAGCCCAGCAGGATCTCTGTCCGGACCCCAACTGAGTGATCAGTGACCTTCCCCAGGATCAGGTGGCAGCTCGCCTCAGCTGCACTTTATGCAGCACCAGGCACTGCAATTAGCTGTGATGTAATCAGGAGCAAGAAGCAGAACATACGATGCAGAGATGGTTTGGGAGCCTGAGGCAAAAGGCTTTTGTCCATCAGCTGGTGGGCTGAGTAACTTAGAAATTCTTAAATAAGTGGTTCTGGGCTCTAGAAAGTATTCAGAGTATAAGAGAAGGATTTTTTTTTCTCTGTTTCACCTGAGAAAAAAATAAAGGGAGATAATAGGAAGTTACCAGGGGCTTCTTTTAAAAGAAGTTGATCATAAACAACATGAAATAATATCAAAAACTTGGGTATAAAAACCAACACAATCTGACCTGTGTTGACTAGAGACTTTGATAACAGAATAGTTGAAAAGCTATGTTAAAAGGAGGTAAATAAATACTCTAAAAGGTATGGTCCAAGGAACATTTACTTCACTGTTGTGCTTCTTTTGAGTTCAGACAATGGCTGTGGTTTTTTCCCACACTGAAGGAAGAGGCATTTTTCAAGTCACTGGAAGAGCATCTGTTATCCTCTGTCCTTATTGTGGGAGCCATGAGGACACAGCATGGAAAGGGCAGGTGGGACAGCCTGTGGTGGGGAGGATCTGCCACCCCAAGGTGGATCAGAGGAGGAACACCCAGTAGCCACCCAGGACTGCTCTCACCAAGGGTTAGTAATAAAGCCTAGAACCACTCCAGCACATGGAAAGGCATATTCATGCAAAAATTCTAATCTCTCCTTGGGGAGTAGATTCTGTTTTCCTACCATCTGCTTGTTCTATATTTTCTGTACAGTGAAGACTGAAATGCATTAGAATAAGTAAGTAAAAGACCAAGCCACATGGGTTCCAGAGTCCTTTGAATTATCTGCAGACTTGTCAGGAATCACTCAGCTCTCTAGGTGAACACTAAGACCTTACAGAGCCAAGTGACAATTGCATGGAGATAATTCCTTCTCTCTTTCTCCTGTGGATCCCCTGAGCTTAGAAGGAAGCCCAGCATTTATTTCATCTGTATTGGGCAATCTCACACTTCAGAGCCGCAGCTCATTAGCACCAAGGACTGAAAGGGGTACCAGAGGCCCAGTACTACTCTAAGCAATGGAGGGCAGAACATCATTTCCTTGTTTGTCATCTCCTTGTTTGCCTAAAGCCACTTTACCACAAAGCATCTGGATTGCACAATAGCACTGCCACAAAGGACAGCAGGTCCGAGGTCCTGTGCCAAGTCCACATTCAACTGGAGAGCTCCTCCCCTCTCCTGGCTTTTTACTGACTTCAGACCTCGCTTTCTGGATGTTTTGATCCCCATGACAGAAAGTCAGGACCTGCCAGGCACAGTGACAGTACAACCCTCTGGATGAAACAGCACAAGCCCTTTTTGAAGTTAATCTTCAGTAAAAATGTATGAAGTCCTAAGAGGGGGAGGGAGACAGGAAGCCCCTTGGGTCTGTTTGAGAGAGGCAGATGTGAATACCTCTAAATGACATATGTGAATTTGATTCATTAGCAAAGGTCTTTGTTGCTTCTGTGCCTGCTTAGGAGACAGCAGAAAGGAGTCATTGCTGTCAAGCCATAATGCACAGGCAGGAATCCACATTAATCACTCCACACTAGCTGCTGACCATCTCAGACAAAAAGGGCACACCCCACTTTGAACTAGCATGATGGTTAGAAGCCACTTGTAAATTAGTACAGATAACCTCAGAAGACTATGGCTATGTGGTGACTCAGAAAATGAAAAAATGAAAGGAAAATGTAATCAATAATTCAGAGATTTCCTGAATGAGATATGATTCAGTGTGCTCCAAACCCTCAGCTCTCATCTATTCTCTTTCTGCTTACAGCTCACTGAAGCAAGTTAAACATTTCTTGCTCCCTTTGATGCATATATAAACAGATAACTCATTGAAGTGCATGGCATGATAACATGTATTTATGATACTGGACATGCACAGCCCTATTTATCTTTCACCATTAGCGAGGGTCCTCTGAGACATATTGCCATATTGTAATGAAGTCCCCATTGTACCCAAGACCAGTCCCCATCCCTGACAAGTGTCACACTGGCTCTGCCATGTTCACTTATCAGCTAAACATGAAAATGCAGTGCATAAAGAGGCCTTTGAAAATGCTGCTTCAATGTCTTTGCAATTTATGGCTGTAAATTTCCTCATGGGGTTGAAGGGTGAATGGCATCTCCATTCCTCTTTGCTCACAGAGGTTCACAAATGTTTACATTAAATTTAAATGACTTATGTAAGAAGTAAAATTCCAAATTTACTCCCCTGCTTCCTCCACATTTTTCATAAAGGATTAAAATGTCCTTTAATAATACTATGTCCAAGCCACTTCCTCAATTTGAAATGGAACTAAACATTTACTGTATAGAAATCTATGGAACAACAATCAGCACTCTTTGAAAAGCTTTATGTTCCATGATTAACAGGCTACTGAATTCAGAAATAAAGGATTTCAAAATGTAGTCTTTTGGAGCTGGGCACAAAGGCAATTATTTTTTCATTCCAAATCCTTTCAGTTAATACTTACAATAGACCTTGAAAAGTTACAGGATGAGCCTTAAATGTTCTGCCCTCTTCATTTTAGGGAATGTTATTTTTTCCCTAGAAAAGTTGATGCAAAAGTGACTCAACCTCTAAAGCAGCTGGTAAACATTAGGCTGATGGCGTGGTTCTACTCTGAGAAGTTGCTATATAAAACTGGTAATTGAACCTATCCATTTTGTGGTGTGTATTCCAAGCCATTGCAAAGCAACGCCAAAACGAAATACCTTCTACTTCTTACCCCTGTTAGCCAAACATAATTAATGCAACCAAGAGAGAAGGAACTGCACTAAGGCTTTTCTACATTTTACTTGGGCATCACTGAGATAATGGAGTGACTCAGCCATGACAGGAAGTTCAGCTGAAACAGCCTATTAAGGCTGATAGACCTCTAATAAGCAGACCTTCAATAAGATATTGAAATAAAGGAATGACTGTGTGATGTTCCAGATCAAAGACTTCAAGACCTCTGTCTGCCAGAGCCATTTAAAAACGTAGCATTTTTTTATGGAGTTTCCAGAGGATGAACTAGGGCATAATTATGACCATGTGAAACAAACAAGCAAAAAATCAAATAAACATATAGCAAAAGAATAATCACAGGCTGCAGAAGAATAAATGCACTAAAGAAAAAGCACAGATTGCCACTCTACTTAGAAATAATGTACAACTTGAAGGAAATACAGTGAAGTATAAACAAGTGAGGTCAAGCAACAGATTCCCAGGTTCAAAGCAAAATGTGCTGCACTATTTTAAGTTTTTAATGCAGATTACAAATGTGCAAACCAAATTCAGTTCCCACTAAAATCTGTGACAAGAATTGATCTGGGAAAAAAAAAAGATACTTTCCCTGGAACTTCAACACAATTTTTTTCTTCCCTTGTAGAATGAAAAAGAAGAAAAGGTATAGGGTTAATTTTACCTGAGCTTATAACTAACTGCTACAAAAGGAGAAAAAGAAAAGGAGATTGCTGCTCAGAGTTAAGCTGTTTCCATAAGGGTATCTGCTCATAAAGGACTTCTCTGGGATGGGTGAAGATGGATAGGTCTGGTACATAGGAGTGGCTTCCAGGACAGCTTTAAGTGTTACGCTTAGAGGAAAATGTGCTACACAGAACACTCTAAAGTATGTATAGAAGGACAGCATGGGAAACAAACATGAGAGCCCCCACTTCCTGCAAGTGGTTATTGTTCCATAAGCAGCAGAAGAGGCACTGGGATGCACTGAAGAGCCCATTCCCTAGCTCCTGACAGGCCAGACTGCCTCAGGAGGGCACTCCTCATACCCTCCTGTTATTCTTTCTTCTGCTGGAACCTCCTGTTCTTTTCCCCTTGCCAGGACAACCGACCATATCAAAACCCTTCATCTTCCAAGTGTCAGCTTCACCAGATGGCACAGTCGCAAGGACTGATAACATCTGCCTTGCTAACATCTGATGCTCACAAGACTTCGGGGACAGAAAAAAGGATGCTGCAAAAAATACTGCACTTGGCAAGAAAAAAGAGTTGGAAAAAAGGAGACTGAATGCTGGTATAGTAGGACTCTCTGGAGAAGTGTTCTATTTCAGGATCTTCCTCACTAACTATTCTCTTGCTTCTCATTAACTGATGAAAGTGGGGACAGAATGTTGAGAAATGTGAGGTCTCAGTGCATTGCCCATGTGGAAGACAGTTCCAAAACTGAGCCATTGTTTCCATCTTTGATCAAAGCATTACTCAAAATCCATGAGCAACTTATGAAATATTTAAGACAAAACAAAACAAAACAAAACAAAACAAAACAAAACAAAACAAAACAAAAAAAAAACAAAAACAAAAACAAAAACAAAAAAAAAAAACCCCACTAAAATATGGGGTCTTGTAGTTGCAAAGTCAAAATAAAAATTCTGCCTAAAGCAAGAGGAGTTCAAATTGTGCTATTTCTGAATCTGATTGTCCCAGATGCATGTGGGTGCTCCCATTAATGCCCTTTTAGAAACTTGGAAACCCATGACTTTCTGGAATACTTCAACTGGAAAATTGCCCTTTTCTTTTATTGAGCTTCTAATTATCTACAAAATACTATAGGTATATGGAGATTTTTGTATTTCATGTACTATCTACAGCAAATTTAAGATCTTATACAAGGATTTAAATTGAACTGCACATATGAAATATTTTCTGAAATATCCATGGTCTTATCTATGTACCCTTCACTTTTCTCCACAGTTTGAAAACAAAGCAGCAGTATGCAATACACCCAGGGCACAGAAAGGCTGGCTATTCATAATACATCACCAAAAGTTCACTCTCTTACCAGGGAAATATTTGCATTATGGTAGTTTTTCTTTAACTCTCTATGCTGTATTTCCTTTTTACAGATGGATTAGTATCTTCGTGCACTGATATTTTGCCATTGCTCCAACATGGGTCAAGATATGCCAGGCTTTTTTTCTGATGATCTTTTCAGAACTTAAAAAGAACTTCAGGTCAAATCCAATTACTTCTTCAGCATCTTAAAAGGTTGTTTCTGTAATAGCAAGCATTCTTGATGCCTTAACCTAATACTAGCTTCTGTGTTAAATGAAGGAAAGAGTAAGTCTCAAGTGTCAATCCTCAAGCATTTTGCTTTAATGAAAACACTTGTGTCCTTTCAGGATGTGGTATGTGTTCAAAAACTCTGATACAGAAACTAGGAGAGGTCTTTTGGTTTAGGAAATTAAATGCCATGGTAGAAAACTGCATTCTTTCTCCTATCTCTTCTTGGAAATGCTGAAGCCATATAACAA
>VYZR01116298.1:24828-50402 GCA_013400675.1 Oxylabes madagascariensis
ATAACAAGAAAATAGGGCAAAGAAGCCCCTGGACCAGCTCCAAGGGGTTGACCCAGGGTGGATATTTCTGTAAGTTCTCAAAGCACATCTCATGCACACACCCCCACCACAAATACCTGGCCCTCACATTAAAATAGTCACTGAAGAACAATTCCAGGATTCAACAGCAACAACAAGTTCTGATAATGCATTTTCCTGCTTCTCACATGGCCCTGCTGTATTGGAGAGCCACTCTACACTCTCTGCACACCAGAACAAAGGGAAGCTCACCATTCATGAGTTCTTCCCACAGATTATTCCACTGAGAGAGAAAAAAAAAAAAAGNTCAGACTGGTACCCATATGTAAAACCCCAATAACACAGAGACACCATGAATAACATTTTTAACACTGACTCAGCTTTCCGAGAGGCAAAGAATTACTGTGCATGTGTCACAGAAAGGTATGACAAAAGCAGGTGCTCAGAGAAGCTTTACCTACATGGCTCCTCCTGGAAACCGCGCTGACTGGGATGAAGCCACACTTCAGCTCAATCTGCCCTGCTCACAAATCTGGTTAACAATAAATACAGTGTCTGCAGAACAGTGAGCTAGCCAGACAGCCAGGAGCCAAGGAATGAAAAAAGTATTTTCCCTGTGCAACATCTACCAACAAACAAGACCACAACAGAACGGGCTGTGACTCCTGATCCAGGGAGCAGGCCTGGCTGGCAGGGATATTAACAGAAGGAATGCTAAAGGAGACCCATGGTTGTAGCAAGGGGACCAGAAACACATAATTCAACAGAACAGACACTCTTTTATAACCTGTCATAGCCTGCTCACCTCTGCTTACATGCCCTGAAGATGCCAGCTGTATGATCCCAGCTCAGAAACAGCCATTCCCCGTTCCAAAGCCAATTTACCCTCACCAATCTCTTCTTTTTATACACTGTTTGCTTTTGATATTAATACTGCTTGCAGTCTCAAAAGCTACACTCTCTGGAGGTCTTTCCCAGAAACTCAGAGCATATAAACAGAGCTGGCACCTCCACATCACCTGAAGGAAGGGGGTGGAATGACAACTCTTTAATAGACTTGCTTCCTGCAAATAACCCTACATTAAACAAAAAGTCTGAGAGATCTTTCAGTTCAGTTACCTTCCAGCCTCGTGATACCTTTATTTCTCAGCACAAAAGTTAGACCAATTTCATTCACCTGCCAGGACAGCTGTCCCACCAGGCCTTGACAGCTGTGCAAGTCTCCTCTGCTGGTGTTGTGGTGGTGTTTAGTGGCCCCATCTGAACTGCACATCCACTTGTTCCAGACTCAGTATAAACAGTGAGAGGTCAGCTCCTTCCTAAAGCACAGCCATGCAAAGATTCCCCGGAGAGTCTTGCAGAGCACAGGAGATCTGAACTTTTCATGCAAAGAAAGGGCAACTTCCTCCCATCTTTTCTTTTTTAGAAGTGTGAGGGGAGGTGATCCAAGTAATCCAGATACTAGAATTCAGAACCCAAAAATACAAAGCAAAGAAGCAGAAGCTTATTTCTCTCCATTTTAGATGAAAAAATGTTTGAGAAGGGAAGGAGAAAATCCCAATTGTAAAATTATACCATTCAAATAGCATGTTTCCTCTTGAACTTGAGCTCAAAGGCAAATAACATTTGGTGTAAAAAAATCAATTTTTAGGGGAAAAAAATGCTAACTTACAACAGGACTCAGCTGAGCCCATGGACCAGAGCAATTCTACCTGCTCTCCTTCAGGGCACTCTGCCTAGTGTTACACCCAAAGGAATGGCTGCCCATAAAACAAAGTTGCTGCTGTGATACATAAAAGCAGTAATCAAATCTCTCCTCTGTGTGCTCAAAGGAAAAGGGTGATATTGAACGCATATTCCAATACCATTTACTCTGGAAATGCCAATCCCATTTCCTCCACAAAGCTCTCCTCAAAAATCCACTCAGATGGCTCCTGTTCCAGCACATTCCCTCTGTTAGTTTCAGGAAGGACTAGGGAAAATGCACTAGCCCAGCCTGTGTCTGTGTGACCAGCTCCTGACCAACCTGACTGAAACTGCCTCCTTAACGGGTGACAGTGGCCCTAGCAACCAAATTTCTCCTAGAAAAGAGATTAAATAAAAACTAGACATCAAAAGATTAGTTGGTCATCCCATTGCAAGACTTATTCTGTGTAAACACTGAATGGAAGTAACACTGAGTAGAAAGAGGTGAACACAAAAACTGAAGCTTTTGCCATTAGCTTCAGACAGTGCCTGTAATTCCCCTCAGCCCAACCCACCCAACAGAACCCAAACCCTCATTGAATAGAAAAGGCTCAGCTTCGAAATAAATTCCAATGGTGATTTTCTAATGTTAACACTCAGCCTGGAAAATCATCAAATGCCAGTTGCAGCCAAGGAGTATGCAAAAGAAAGTCTTTTGCAGAAGCAAAGAATCTCACACCATGAGGAAGGTCTCATGTCTTCCCTGCTTATTAAAGTAGTTAGTGGTGTATTTCCTTTCTCAAAAGAACATTTGTGGATTATAGCAAACAGCAGATCCATTTGGCAAAAGTGTGAAATACCTACACATTTTCAAGTGACCTAGAGAATACACATGCATCATTCTTAGTGGGATTGTCTTACAAACAGCTTCAGAGAGAGCACATCAACTGTAGAAAGAATGCATGAAGTACATAGCATAAGGCACAATGGGAGCATGCAGAGGGCGTGTTTATTGTAACTTCTGCCTGAGGAGGTTGAAGGATGAAGAGACCTCAGCAGCTTCCAGGATCACTCAACATTCTTGTACTTCGTGAAGAGGTTGTACAGAACCCTGAGGGTAGACTTCAGGTCCAAGTTGACAACATCTGTGGAAGAAAGGGAGACATCCTTAATTTGCATTTTGTTTTCCTTCATTTGTCCTGACAGGAACAGAAGTCCCCCATCTCTGAGCTGATGGAATTGTGAATAAAAAAAAATTCACAGAGTTCTGATCTCCCCAAGCCTTTTGACCACCCTGCATGATGTGCTTCAAAGCAGCTTTACAACCATACAGTCACAGCTAGCTTCTCTCTGGGAAACAGAAAGTAATTCCTCAACTACAACTGGCTACAGAGAAAGTCTGCTTCTGTCAGAGACCCGGGATCAAGGCTTTGGGAAATACTCCTGATGATTTCCCCTGGCCACAGAAGCAGTGAAGAAGCAGTCACACACATCCTGAGATACTGGACCACATCCACAGCTCTGCAATGATGTGGTCCATGAATTAACAAAGCCTGAATCCTTAGCAGACTCCAGGCTTTTTATTATTTAGTAACTCTTCTTATCATGCTAGGCCAGGGAACAGGTCTGGAACAGCTCTCAAGAAAAAGCTTTCCTGTTAGGACCTCTCCACCGATACTACAATAAAATGCCAAGAATGCAGGGATTCTGGGGAGAAGCACAGCACACAGAAGGCTGAAGTGGTAGAAAGAAAGTTTGGATGTAACATGTAAGAAATGAGTAGGAAGAAGCAAAAAACATACAGTGAACAATATATATGGAAGCAGAAGTGAGGAAGAACAGATAATTAAAACATCATCAAAAGTCCTGGGAAGACAGCAAACTCTTAACAGATGAAGTACAATTAACGTGATGTCCAAGGGAAACCCCCACTGTCTGCTTTGAAGAATCATGGCCAGGACCTCTCCACCCTTCCTTCCCACCCCACACCACTCTAACCCCCACACTTCATCTGGTACATTCAGTAGTCTCTCAAACATTCTTTCTACCCATTTTCCCTGTATTATTTTACATATTTCATTTATGGTTTTCAGTTCCCATTTGCAAAAAAATCTTCTCCTACCCCAAAGAAAGATCCTAATTGCTGTGAAGTCATGCACCCTGAAAAAAGAAATGTCCTATCTGGATAACTGAAATATGAAACTTCTAGTTTTTCCAGTTATCATAGAAAGTTGATACCCAAATTAAAACAAGCCAACCAAAATTAAAACACAAGCTTAACATTGAATGTTTTCTTAATTTTTTTTACATTTTTCCATCTTCCACTGGTGGAAATTCCATCTCCATTCCTTGACAATGCAGACCACTGTTGCAAAAGTTATCCTGTAATTCCAGTTTGCCATTTTCCTAACTTTCGGACCTTGCTATTTCTTTGACTGCTGCACTAAAGAGTGCAGAGTGTGTAATGCATTCTCCCTGTGCGGGTGACTGCAGTGTTCCTTATTGATCAGTGTCTAACAGATATTTCCAAGAATAAGCATATTCTCAGCCTCCTGTTTCTTACAATAAAATAAAACATGCACAGCCATAACATTATTAACAACAACTAATAAAATGTTAACTGAAATTGGCCATACATTCTAAAAGTAGTTTAAAATATTCCATTAATTTAAAACTTTCATGGTCCATAACAACCTCATTAGAGGATACTAAATTAATCCACCACAATGTAGTTCTGCTGCAATAACTCAGCACCAAGTTCTGCTGCTGGCCCAATCCACTGAATTTGGCTGGAAGAACAGAGAAGAGGAGATGACCTGAATGGTCCTATTTTTGTTTACACCTGCACACAGACACACTATGAGATTTAACAAGACCTATAGCTTGTAAGTATTGCAGAAAGCATGGGACATAGGGATAAAAATGATATTCTGCTCGAGACAACATTTTTCCTTAAATCCTATAACGAATTAAACTGGTTGGACAGCCAGGCCCACCATCTCAAATCTTGGGGGCAGTTTTGGGAACCTCACATCAGCAAAGACATTGAGGGCCTGGAGCGTGTCCAGGGAAGGGAATGGAGCTGGGGAAGGGTTTGGAGAACCAGGAGAGGCTGAGGGAGCTGGGGGGGCTCAGCCTGGAGAAAAGGAGGCTCAGGGGGGACCTTCTGGCTCTGCACAACTCCCTGACAGAAGGGGACAGCTCGGGGGGGGGTCAGACTCTGCTCCCAGGGAACAGGGACAGGATGAGAGGAAATAGCCTCAAGTTGTACCAGGGCAGGTTTTCCCAGTAGGGTACTAGGAAAATTTCNGGAAGGGGACAGCGCGGGGGGGGGTCAGGCTCTGCTCCCAGGGAACAGGGACAGGATGAGAGGAAATAGCCTCAAGTTGTACCAGGGCAGGTTTTCCCAGTAGGGTACTAGGAAAATTTCTTCAGCAAAAGGGTTGTCAACATCAAAACAGGCTGCCCAGGGAAGTGGTGCAGTACCCATCCCTGGAGGACTTTAAAAGCTGTGTGGATGTGGCACTTGGGGATGTGGCTTAGTGGTGAACATGACGGTGCTGGGCTAATGGTTGAGCTCAATGATCTTAGAGGTCTTTTCCAACTTTAACAATTCTATGATTCTAATCCAAGAGGCATTTACTACCCAATTCATACCAAAGGGTCTGGATTCACCTGACAGGTTTCCCAGCCTATTGATGAACAAACAATGCATCAGAGTACGGCATTAATGGAGCAGAACTATACACAGAATTTTTTTGCAGAGCTTCAGATCCTCTGTCAAAATGAATTATTGTTCTGTGAAACACATATTGCAATACATGACTGCCAGGATCTTACAAATGACACTACGGTGACAAGACATTCCCAAGATGGGACTGTCCTCTCCAAGGGAGCAGTTTTTCAAGAGCCACAGTCAATTTCAGGCACACAGGTACCACACCAGCACACTCACTCCAACAGCTGGGAACTGCTGCCGGGAATGGCCACACACAGAGAAGAGGATGGAAAACACACAAGAGATGGTACATCCTGCAGCAGCAAAAAGCAAAAAAAGGATGAGCTAATTTGGCTCTCCAGCTTATATTAATAATTAAAGTTTCAATCAGTAAAACGCTTAAAAGCCTATTTTGCTGCTTATTGAATCTACACAAGCAAGATCTGCTATAGCGTTTTACCATTCATGACAGTGCTAGGATGTCAGAAAGCCTTATGGGAAGGTAGCCTCTTCTGGTTTTCATCATTCTTTTCAGCAGTTTCAGCATTCTTCAGGAGCGCTTTTCATCCCTCAGTTTACAACAACGGTACAGACGGCACATATATGCCATTTAATGCTGTCTTTTGCCTTTCCCCGCCTCTATAACCATCTCCACTGTTTGTTAATCTATTTGGTATCACCACTTTGTCTCATTTTAAGTCAGACCAAATGTTTCTTGGAGGGTCCTCATTTTCCTTTGTTCTGCAGAAGCTTGAAATACATACATAGTCTGTAACACCAGGAATAAAAACTGCTCATTTAGCCATCATAAAGTTTTAATTCCTTTTTTTATCCCTTGTGCAAGGAGCAATGCAGAGCTCATCAATAATTAATGTTAAAGTACAGAGACTTAAAGGAAAAACTTGGGGTTTACAGTTTTTAGTTCTGACTTCCACATCACATAAATCAAGAAGATCTTTTGCTACTGGTTCTCCTGAAAAAAACCCTAAAGGCTTCCAATTATCTGTCACTGAAATCCAACCACAGGAGTCCAGATTAGCACCAGCTGTAAGAATTACAAGAATTAGACCATGAAAAGCTTTCTGCTTGGATTGTTACTGAAAACACCAGCTGAATTTATAATGTGGCACTGAACAGCTCTTGAATGACTCACTAAAGCTCCACTTGGACACCACAGTGAATCTACTCCAGACAAGAAGCATGGGCAGGACATAGCCCAGGCACAGACAATGAATCCTTTGGAAAACTCTCAAGGGGACTATCCTCAGCTCCACTTTGTGGTACTATTGCTACTTTGAATGGAATTGCACTTGAAATACACCTGCTCTGATGACTTTATGCACAGTTTAAAGCCATGTGGCACGTCCCTACCTTCAGGGCGAGCTTTTGGCTTCTTCAGGCCTCCATCTTGCATCAGCTCAAAAGCAAAAGAAACATTGTGCACCTGAAAGAGGTAAAGGGTTTAGAATCTCAGAGTTATACAGGCATCAAAAACCTTTAATCAGGTTTTTTTAGAAGCTTTATTCTCTCCATACTTGATAATTCAATTTAAATCAAGATTTACATGTTTAAGTACAGCAGAACCATGAAGTGCTTGGTGATGGCAGTTCCTGGGCAGGCTGTGCAGAGCAAAATGAGCTAAGCCCAACTGTACATGAAGAGCTTCTGAACAAGCCTCCACAGATCACAGAGGAGCATCAATTCAGAGGAAAGAAAATGGACAAAAAGGGAAAGCGAAAGAAGGCAGGTGTCTTCATCTAACCTCTCCTTTGAGGAACAAAAATTACAATTTAAAGAGATCTGCATAGCAGATTTCTTGTCCATGCTTACTGAAATTTAGGCAAGGTAATTAGCATTATGAATTCTGTGCAGTTTTGTTTCTGCACATGACAGTTCTGGAGATACATCACTTATTACTCAGGATTTTATTAATCTCCTTTACCTGCTGCAGTTCCTCCTCATTCATTGTGACAAAACCAACCA
Source organism: Oxylabes madagascariensis (assembly GCA_013400675.1). Classification (NCBI taxonomy): domain Eukaryota; kingdom Metazoa; phylum Chordata; class Aves; order Passeriformes; family Timaliidae; genus Oxylabes; species Oxylabes madagascariensis. The sequence continues at coordinate 32,234 of VYZR01116298.1, forward strand.
CTTTCAACGTGGTATTTTTTTTCCCTCAAAACACAGAGCCTACCTCTCTGTTTTCAATTTACAAATCCCCATTCCTCAAGGCTGAATCTCCACACAAAACCACACTGTGACTTCAGGAATACTGGGTAATCCTTAGGAATTTCAACCATTAATAATAAAATTGTAACCAAACGGATGCTGGCTGCAACTCAGCACCCTGCATTTCCACAAGGGCAAAAATTGAAGATAGTAGGATAAAGAAGCAAGGGACAGCTATAAAGGATGTGTGAGATGTAGTAGAGAACCATCCCTCTCAGAGATGTGCCTTTGCTGAGGGGCTGACAGCAGCAATCTAAGTGGAAGCTGTTATGAAAATCCCACTTTAAACAGCGCTCACAAAGCATTCCATCTTTTAACTTTAGCCAATGTTTACGCTCCTGACCTAGCCCCTCTCCTGCTGCAGCTTAGCCAACACAAAATGTGTCCTCTGCACTGCAGAACCTGGCAGAATAAAAAGCAGGGGGCACATGCAGGACTGCAGCAGGACCAGGCTCGGGGTATTCTGATATACTGAGACCAAATATACAGACATGCATGTGCAGGTCAGGGAACAACTGCAGACAGAGGCAAACTTTTGGTTGTGACATTAAAACACAGCCTAAACACTTTCCTCACTGTGAACACAAGGAGGGTGCAGGACAATGGAACAAGTGTGGGGCGGAGAGCAAGAGACCTGCACACAAGAACGCTTCAGGCAGTACCACAATCTAAAAAATTACTTTGGTTATGCAAAGTACCAAACAGTACAGAGCACTCAGTATTGTATTTATTCATCCTGGATATTCATGAGTTTTATGTGTTGTCTGATGCCAGGAACAGAACAACTTTCTTCCTTAACTGTGGGGAATTTATCCATCCATTTCACAATTTTTTAGTGCTTTTAACCACATCAAGTGCCATAGCCCCCTGAAGAGAATATACCAGGTTCTGTTTCACCTGGCACAAGGAGAAAGGATAAAACAACTGGAAAAAACACGTGATAATAATGCTGAAGGAACACAACCTGGAGTTTCTACCCACCTTTTGATCAAAACTTTCAGGTGTTAAGTAAAAGTTGTGAAGTGGAACAAAATAGTCCTCAAGGAGACCCATGAGCAAAACCAAGTAAACACCATCTGCAAACTAAAGAGAAATATGAGGATAAAGCATCTGTTTGTAAATCAGCATTCATAAACAAGAACAAAGAATACTTGGCCCAAATAATGTATTTTTTTTTTTTTTTGCTTGCACAGAAGCGTGAGATGGTTCAGGAGTCTATTCTTGCTTTCCTCATGTTCATTTAATTTGCTTGAGGAATCCTGCCAACTTCACAGCAGTAGTTAAAAAACCCCCAAACTTCCTGGGAAACATGTTTGCACATTATATACCCCCAGTCCTACTGCAACAATATCTGGTCATTTCAACCACAATCCCTCTTAAGTTGTGTGTGTTAAGACAGGAGAATATTTACACTTAATCAAAACTTGAAATTAAGTCTCCCCTGGCACAGGTAGGAAGTTGAATGTCATAAAAGAATTTTCCCCCCAAGTCAAAATAGATTGTTTATGGTTTCAGCAAATACTAAATAAAATCCTACATATTTTCAGCCACCCTATTCAGTGTTCCTACCAGACAGGATGGCTGCTGACTGGCTAAGGGTGATAATGTTCTGCAGTTCTAAGACTTCCCACTTGTGATCCTGTTATGGCACATGTGATATCCTCTAAAAAAATAAATTCTTGGGTATCTCAAAGGCATGAAGCAACAATTTCTTGTGACAGATCAGATCCAGTTGCCCGATTATTTCAGCAAAGCTGTGAAATAGCAGTGAATGAATGACTGGTATTATACCAAGCCAGACTCAAATGAATTACCCACACTCGTGGTATAATTCTCTGGATGCTGTGCTTATCTTTTTGCCAAGACAATAAGATTACCATCTCTCACAGCTCAGTAAACTCTGGAAACAAGACCTGATTCTGCTTAGCCAAGCCCACATCTGAAAATTTGCAATTTACACAGATTACATCCAAGAAGACAAAGCCTCCTACCTGGGTTTCCAACTCCGTTACTTCCAAATTCAGTTTATTCAAGTGTTTGTTCACAAAGGTGATCAGAGACTATTAAAAAAACCAGCAGAAACAGTGGTGTCAGACACTACACTCAGCGCTGATGTGAAAGGGTTAACATAACCTTTAAAGGCATTTTTAAAAATACAATATGCACGTTTGCTGCCTGCTTTTGCACAAATAAGCACACAGAGCTGCCAGTTTTGTTGCACCAGATGCCAGCACTCAGCAGATGGTGCTGTTACATGCAGCCTTCCCAGCACATCAAGCGAAGTTTAGTGCCCTGGGAAAACGCTGTGATGATATTGATGCCTGAATATGGAGTGAGCAGTAGGTGCATTTACTGTTCCCACTAATTTTTTCAGGTTCTTGAAGGTGTCAACAGCACAGTGTTGTGCACAGAACTTCATTCCTGGAGGGATGTGTGCAGTCAGCACACAGATTACAGCCAGGATGTAACCCAGGTCTGGGATTTCTATTCCAGGTGCAAATCTGCCATTACAAACCAGACCTGTGCTAATGGATCGAAGCACAAAGATCTGTCAGCCCACTTAGACCACTTCCACAAGGGACACAGAGCAGAGTGTTACCACTTTTATCGTGTGGAAAGAGTTAAGTTAGTTCTTCATCCATTTAAAAAACACTTTTCTAGAAGACATTTCAAGCTGAAAAGATAAAAATTTTCCTGAGACTTCAATGAATTATTTTAAAAGCACACATCCTTTATTTCAAACGAAGGGAAGGGACAATTTACAACACTGATCTTCACATACTTCTCTCCTAATAAGCAGCTTAACAGCCAGGCTGGAACTATCTGATGGAACTACATGGAGTCTCTTATATATTCCCCCAAAGCAGCAGGAGCTGGCAGAGAGAGATAAACAGCTACATCACCCCTCTGCTCTGTCTAACACAAAGCCATGTCAAAAATACGTCTGGATGGATGTGCTGTGCAATGATGCTCAGCCTTAAAGGACAAACCAAGGGACCATACGAATAAGTGTTTGGCAACTGGACAAAAGCAGCTCTTTTGTAAAAGCTTTATATTCAGCAAACTTCTTTATGGGTGAATCACATTTCAGGATACTGTGGAAAATATCACCTGGCTTTGAAAGAGCGATCCTTGGGGATAAACACCATTTTCACTACTTCAGATTCCTCTTCTGTTATTTGCTGGATGTTTCTGAATAGCTTTCCAAAAGCATAGAAAAAAATTGCAATGTGGAAAATAAAGGGTTTTACTTCTTACCTTTTTGACTACGCTGAGCTTGTCTGGTGCGTGATCAAAAAGCGTGTCAAAGGCGTCGCGCTCTGGTTTGGGGGGAAAAAAATTAAAATCAGAACACTTCCAACAGCACAAGTGTGGGAATCAAGTTTCCTGCCCAAAGCTTAAAGGTTTTTCTCCTCGGAAAGTCACGTAACAGAGACCCGAGCTAGAAGTCAGCACCCTATTTTGGTGTCTGGCTTCATGCCAGAGCAAACTGGGAATTCCAGAGGTAACTGAAAATAAACATATTCACTGATTTTCTTTTTCTGCCACTCAAAATTGGTACACAAAATATGTGAGTGAAAGAAAAATTAAAATGAAACACAAATTCTGACTATATCCCTATCCTAACTTAAATAGCTAAGGTTGCATCCACATGAAGTATCAAATCCAGACATTATTTGGTTAATTTAAAATTACTGGTAGCACCCCTGACGTCAGTAAAGCTTAGAACTGAACTCAAGTGAGTTCTGATTCAGCAGTGTATGAAGAGCAAAGCCTACAGACAGGATAAAGACTTAAATTATGTTTCTACCTTCAAAGCACTGTCTATCAATATCTAATCCAATCTGTTTTTGGCATAGTTTTTAACAGCTTTTCCATGATCAAACACTCTTTATTTACAGAGCACATTTTAATAGTTTTCTGCTGTCAAATAAACAAACATATTTATAATCTAAATTCCTTTGGTATCTGAAAATACATTATTTAGTCCCTATAGCTCCCTGACATTACTTATTTTCCAGTGCCTTATTTATATTTGATACATTGCAAGAGGAGAAATGATAGTTTTGACATATTATAATGGGCAAATAAAGAAAATAAATTACTTTTTTTCATCCTTTACAGAAGCATACATCTTTAAAATGAGAAATGACTTAATGCCACTAAAAAAAATAAATGCAAAAAGGGAAATCTCTTGGCAGCAACACCAAAAGAAATGGGTTTTGTTTTGAAGGTGAGACAAACAGTTGGTAAGGCCTAAACTTCAAAGTCTAGCAAAGACAGAGGAGATAAGATTCTCCATGCAAAGGAATTAGATCTGGCCTTACACATTATGCTCCACATCTACATGGAGTAACAACATCTGCCCCCACAACACATTCCAACCTCATGGAATTGCTCAACCCATTGTCTTAATCTGCTGAAAGAAAAAATGACCAGATTTCCATGCCTGACACAAATCAAACAGACACAAAAAAATTCAGTCAAGTTTATTACTTACCAAATCTTCCCATCATCATTCTGCAAGTCAGAGAATTCAAAAACATTAAGTTAGTTCATGAAAAATCAGTTTGGGAAGACAAGAGAATGGCCCTAAAAGGAGCTCTCCTCCAATATGCAGAGGCCAACAACCTGTGCTAACTCAGGGGGCTGAGCACATCACAGAGCAGACCCAAGGTGCTGCGGGAATGCACCCAGCAGAGCACCAGTGATGCCAGGGAAATCCATTTGAAATTAATGGAAGTGCTTAATTACATTTTACACGCAATTACAACTTCTTATCCATACCTTTAATCATGAAGGGTGACTGACTAAATGTGCTTGTGTGTGCATTTCCACAAATAGTCTAAACCACACAGTTTACAAGAAGCACTTAGCCTGTTAATCTCACTGTTTTCTCTAAAGAAAACACATTCTATGCGAATGTTATATAAATAAAACTGCCACATATGAAATACATACATAGCCAGTGACATCACCAGACATATGCAGACGTTTATCAGCTGAGAATCAGGCCCTGATTTGCACAGAGGAATTTGAAACTATTCAGTGAATGTTGGATTCTGCTGATCACTGCATTTTCCATAGGTGTACTTCTATCTGGATATGCAACCCATTAAGCAGTAACCTCTTAATACTGTAATTACTGTGTAATATTAATTAGCTCCATGAAATACATGTATAAACACACATGCAAAACTGCAAACATCTTTCTTGCTAGAAAATGTCCAAGCCCCAGCCTGCAGATCACGTCTTGCAAACACATCTGGAGGAGAGCACAAGCTCACTGCATTGTTCAAGGGCACAGGAGAGAGGGGGAGAATTTTGGCCCACAAACCTGAGCCAGAGCTCTGATCCTACAAAAACCACTGTGAGATCTTTAATGTCCACACAGAGACATTGTGATCTCATTTCTGAGCGCTTCCATCTGAAAGATCTTCCCCACTAAGCACCACATGGTGCTTCATTTATCTTCAAAGCCATGGGAAGCTGAGCCAACTCTACGGGGAGCCAATACACTGATAAACTGAGGGAGGGCTCGTGTAAGCCCCTCTTAGAGAAGCTGCCTTCAGGCCATGTGAAGGAAAACCTCAGCTTTCAGTTGAGGCCAAAATGCATGTCTAACCTTCTTCTTATGAAAAGGACTGTAAAAACATAACACAAAGTAAGCCGGTACAAAAACTGGAGAGGGAAAAAGTTGATTTATTTCTGCTGAGCTTTTCTCTCCTTACTGCTTCAATTGTAGCACTTCAGTTTAGAGAGCTACGTTGAAGAATTGCCTTTTGTCAAACTAATTCTTCCCCAAAATATCTATTAGCCCTTCACTTAATAGAGAAAGTAGTACTAAGCAGAAAGTAGAGATATATAGCTACATCCAGTAGGCAGGGGGAAAAAGGCTCACCAAAGTCACTTTCACTTAAAAGCTTCTAAGACACAAGAACTTCCAGAGGACACTTCTCCCTTGCAGCATATTTTCAGAGACCAAGCCATTTCCATGCAGTTAAAAAAGCAGCACATGAAGGGATTTCATTAATTTAGCATGGGGGGATGGGGGAAAGATTAAACTTCTCTCTCATCCTTCAAAACAGTCCCACGTCCTGCACGGAAGTGTTTTGTGCTTACTCTGTCGTGGTGGTCAGCTCCTCCGAAACATGAGTGGTCTGAAGGAGGCCTTCACGTTTCTGGAAAGCAAGATGGAATTAGCAAAGGAGAAGGTCAGCAGGGGCTCATTCAGCATCTTTCAGAGCACCAGAGGACAGAACTGGATGAAGTTTCACAGAGGCAGAGGTGAAACAGCCAACACAGGAGGACTGACCCCCAAACAGTGGCTTTGATCCAGGCTGACAGCCAAAGGGATGTTTGGGAAATGTGTATTTATACCTATATTTGCAGCTAACTGCCTCACTAACAATGCTCCTCTTCAGACCACAGTCAACATCATGCCTGGAACACAATCTAGAGTTTGTCAGCCCCATCTCAGATCCCTGCAGGGCAGCTGGTCACATCATGGTGTCAACCAGCACTTTGCCACATCTGGCAGCCTGATTCTCCTGGGACAGAAATGCCAGGGATGGCTGCTCCCAGGCCAGGGCTCCAGGGTGCTGGCACAGCTCTCCTAGAGCAGGCATGGCACTGGGGCCACTGCCACACACCTGACAGGGACACAGCCTCCAAGGAAACACAGGGAGCACTGAAAGTTCAGCCAATGATTTCACAATGAACCGTACTTCCCTGATACCACGTTGTCTCTCTTTGGCAAAATTTTCTGCATGAATACGGAGTCTCTACCCAAGAGAAATAGCATGCTTGAGACAGTTTCAAAATACCTCAGAGGATGGAGGTGCTTTCACCTGAGTGAAAAACTTGCTTAGCATCTCCATGGGTTCCTTTCAAAACTGTGCCTGAATGGAGGAATTTTTCCTCCCTTCTTTGTGCTCAAAAAACTGACAGAAAGAGCTCAAATCTCAGCAGCCATCTGGGAACCAGGTCTGTCAGAATTACTGAGGGGAGGGTTAATAAAGCTTTCCAGCTCAGGTAAGCAGGGAAACAACCCCCCTGGGCACAAGTTCTTAAGTTCTTTACCATCTCAATCATTTTCACCGGTGAACCTCAAGCAAGAACAGCTTTGAGGAGAAACACATCCTTCCCCAGAAGCAGTTTGAGAAATGAGAATTGAAATCTAAAAACCAGTAAGAGGAACTCCTGCCCCTGCACTCCCTGCTGAAGAAGTGAAGGCAGGCAGAGCTGCTGGAAGGGAGGGAGCCTGGCTGCAGGCATGGGGGGAGCTGTTACAGCTCCATGCCTGACGGGGCCCTGGGCTTTGTGCTGCCAGGCTGGCCATGTCTTCACTCCCCTATCACACTCCTATCTCATCCTGCTCCCCGAGGGAGCCACGGGAACAGCGCCAGGAGGTTTGGGGGGAAAGCCAGCATGACAGCATGGATGGAAAAATGAGGAGGCATCTGACAGGCCAGGATTTTCCTGTACACAAAACAATGCTGTCTTTATTCCATCCCACCACGTCTCTGCTTTATTAACACAGGGCTCAGGACCTTCCAGGCACCCTGAACCCCAGGGAGAAGATGGTGTAACCTGTGAACAAAACCTCAGTAAGTGATGAGTAATGCCTCCAAGTGCCTGATAAGAAAGAGGAATCATTCCAACACTGGCTCCCCAGCTGGTGGAAAAGGAAGCACTGCTCCCCCTCCCAGGCAGCTGAGCATGCTGCTCTCACAGCACGCCTAGGTCTCCTACCTTGCAATCCAAAAGCAAATATCATTCCTTGATAAAAATGTTGATTCCTTCCACCACTGGCACCAGACACATTTATTCTTCATCTTGCCTTGACTCTGACCTTTCTGTCTGCAACTCAGACTAAAAGGGAATTGCTATAAAAAAACCCCCAGATCTCCCAGCTGCAACAAGGTGGGACATGCTGCAATTTTAAGAATGAGGCTGAGGAAAGCTAAGCATAAAAGATAATTCCTGAGCCTTGCAAAAATAACCAACGCGGTGAGCCTTAAGGACAATTTTTACACTTAATTCTGTGAACTTTTTTGTTTTCCTGAATTTGGGTATTTCTTCACCATGCAAGCTTACACTTCGAATAGCAGGCAGTAGAGTCAGCTGGAAAATCTCAGTATTTTCAGTTCTCACTGGAAGCCCCACCAAAACCAACAGAGTTTTTCTCCTCCCTGCCCTCACTGAGGGGGGGCTGGAATGACAGGCATGTGTTGAGTGACACCAGCATTAAAGCATGTATCACCCTCAACTCTTAACTCAGCACTTAAGAGTAGCTGCTCACAGGATCTTAACTAGAGGGCTCACCTAAACCCCTGCTCTTCCAGGACCCTTCTTGAATAACATGGGCAGACATTGCCATGGTTACCCAATTTCCTATTTCACACAAAGAAACCAAGAAAACTGATTCTGGAGGATGATTTCAAAAAGGCTTTCAAGTTACTTCCAAGTAACTCTTTCAGGAACTTGGCTCTTGAGAGGGGCGACGTCATGGAAGCCATTATGAAATAATAAAAACAAAAGTGTTTTTCTACTGGGTTGGTCTTGTAATTGTTCCACATAATATGGGAAGACAGATAGCTAAATGTTGTTAATGCCAAGGAAGGTAAAACAGAAAGTCATCTCCAAAATGCTTGCGGGTTTCTGAGCAAACTATGAGTGCAGGACCGAAAAAGAATAGTGTACTGTTTGGCAGACCCAGATTGAGCTACAGATATTTCTCAGACTCTAAATCAATGATTTTTAATTTTAAAAAAATATGCAGCACCTTAAGAAAGTCTCAGTCTGTGACCTCAAGATGCTAAAGGAAGAGAAGAATTTAATGGAAGGGCAGAATCACCATGGAACTGTGGAGAACTGGATAAATACCTTCAATGTAGCACAGTGCTGACATAATATTATCTCACTTTATGAATCAGGACAGTGAAAGTGGGAGAAAAAAGAGCCCACAGCACTTACACAAGCTCATAAGGTGTTCTACATTGCTTTGGGATGGGCTGTGGAAATGCACACGTCTTGGCTGAGCAGTAACTTGCTAATCCACTTTATTTTCATGGTGTAAGCACAGTCCTCAGGGGTCTGCACAGCTCAACAAGTGGACAAAGATAAAGTCACCCATGAAAATGAGACTTAGCTAATTTTGAAAATTTCAGCGTGGGTGTGCTCCTGCACCATACTCCCACAGCACCTTGCATGGTTTTCATGCTGCAGGAGTCAGCTCTGAAAGACTTGCACACAAGTCACTTAAACCGTTTCTTTACCCCCTCAAATGTATATCCAAGCAAAAAGAGACATCTAAATGAAAATCCCTCAGTGTAGTCCCTTATGTCAACTGTGATCTAGTTTGTCAGAACCCAGTTCAATACTGGGATATGTAACAAGAGATGACTTAAAAACAAATTGGTTATAGTGGCAATAATCTTCTTAATAGTAGTTTTCTTATCTGGATTAGGAACAATATTCACCATTCTGTTTGTCATTAGTATAACAAAGGCTAAACAAAGTCTATTTAAAGACATCTGTGTTACTGAACCAGCATATATTTTTAGACTAGATTATGTATGCTGAGCTACAAAAATTCAGTTTACCAAACTATAAGGCAGAAGTTCTTTTTCCAGAACAAACATGCTCTGTTTCATACCATCCCTCACTTTCCATTTAAATAAACAAAGCTGAAGAGTTGCAAGCTTTTCCTAGCAGTGGCTTAGCGGCTGAGAGAAGCCTCCTCTTGCACAGGGCCAGCTGTGGCCATGCCAGGCTCTAGATTCAAGAGCAAGAGCCTCTAGGATTTAACTCCCACTAGACCTGACACCCTCAGGGGACCTGACTCCCTTGGGGACACAGATGTTGCTCTCTCTCCTGCCTAGTTTCTTGTCAGCCTTTATGTCATCCTGTTATCCTAGTCTCAAGATCCAGGGACTCTGGTGAACCAGATGGTGTCTCCTCCACATCTCTCCAACAGGAAAAGAAGAGAAAACCTTCTCCACAGCCTTCCCTCTGCTGTAGAAGTGGATGGTTCTGAAACTTGAACTAACGACAAGGAAAGGGAGGCTTAACCTCTCCACCTAATATTTTTTTCTGCCTTAGCAGTTACAGAAGACACTTCACTGTACTGGGCAGAAGGAGGTTTTTAGCATCAGGGTGTGAGAGAGCTGCTGGCCAGCTTATATTTACATGTTCCTCCTTATCTTTCCAAGACAGACAAAAGAAATTTAAAAATAAACCAGTCTCCTATTTACATTCATGTTACTTTATAACTAACTCACTGTTCTTAAATTCTGACTTGAGTTCTGAAAGAACTAAAGCAGTTCAGAATCACCTCCTACAGATAATACACACATTTCTTGTGAACCAGGGAGCATCCATCAATTTCTCATTTCCATCACACCCTGCACATCTAGAGCATCCAGGCAGGCAACCTGGAAAACACCATTACTTAAATATAAAGCAAAACGAAGCTCATCTAATCAACCACCCTGCATCTTTGTAAGGGGATCCAGGCTGGCAAAACAGGGTGTGGGATCACTTTATCTTCTTGATTCTTGAAGGGAAACTCACATCTGGAACAGTAAATGGCACTTGCAGAGTGAGTGCCACAGCAAACAGGCACAGAAGGAGCAGAGTGCCAGCTGGAACACATCTGCCTGGGCTTCAGCAGCTGGGAGAAAAACTGGGTTCCCATGGGAAGCTTTCATTGGGATAGAAGGCAAGGAAAAAGAAGTACAGATGCTTGAAAGTAGAGTCTTCATAGAGAGAAAGGAAATGTTGGACACCAAGCAGAGAAAGGAATACAGAGCAGTATCTAGGGCAGGGGGAAGCAGTGAGGGTTCCTTAGGTCAGATGTCCTCCCCATATCTAAGGAAAGCTAACAAAAACACAAGACTGTGAAAGAAATGATGAAAGTCTACCAGGCCTGCCAAGGAAAACACCATGTCTAAGTCTGCACATGAAGTCATAGGGGAAAAACAACCCCGCTAACAGGCATTCCAGACTAGGGAGATTTCATGTGCTGAAACTCCTTCCTGTGCTGTTGAGATTTCAATGGCTTCTCTGCAAAAAATGCATGGCAAAAAACCCCAAACTGTACTGGAGTGACAGAAATTACAAGCCCAATGCTCCCTTATACAAAATCCCATTGCACACCTCGAGCTTGCTGTTGCAACAGCAAAGGGTGGCCCCAAACCTACTAAAGATGTGCTGTTCTTGGGGTTTCATTCAAGCATGTGCAATCCAAAAACGCATTCCCGGGCATGGGATTCACCAAGCAATTGGGACACGCGTTTTCTGAATGCCAAGAGATGGGAGGCAGTAGGTGGGAGCAGCCCAGCACTGCAGAATCCCCTCTGCTCCCCCAGGAGCTGATACTCACCCGCACAACCACCACTTGCACAGACACGTGCTCAGGCAGCCGGATGGGAGCTCGGAAGTGCATGGCCAAAGCCACCAGGAGGTGAAGGATGGAAATCAAATTCTTGCCATGGATGGCTGCAGGGAACAAGGGAGATGAAGCAAGTGAAAGGATACTGAGGTGTTATTTTAAATGAACGGCTCTGGGGGGAAAAGGCAGTGAAACATGCTTTTGGTCAACACAGTCTTTTTATCCTTCTTCCTCTTTTCCCTGAATTAGTAAGGCCTATAATGTAACTTCACAGGTAGCAAAGCCTAGATTCAGCCCTTCCTTTAAGCCTAACTTAAAAGTCCAAACCCTCTCTGATCACAGACAGGCAGACCCCATCAACTGATTTTCACTGCACTGGAGGATACTGGGGAAAAGTGCTCTTTGCAGACTTCCTAAGTGATAACACACACACTGAGACAGGAAACACAGTACGAGTCCTTACAGTCAACATTCCACTTGATGGTCCAGCCATGGGGTCGGAGTAGATCGTGGACAGCTTCCAAGACCGTCTGCAGCTTCTGCTTCTGACCAATTTCAGACTGCGTCACCTCTGCCACATTCAGTTTACGGTCGGCCAATTTTTCTGCATTTGAAAACCAAGCAAAATAAATAAATAAAAAGGGCAGATAAAACCAGATTAAACTGTATGGAGGTAACAAGCAGAGACCACTGGAGTCCACTAGAACTTTTCACAGAGAATTATTTTCCTTGGAAGGAAAAACAGTGGAAAGCAAAGCTTTCACCAAAGTGCGTCAATTCCAACAAAATGTGACAAAACTAGGAAAGGCTGGCTGAACATGCTCATCAATCAGGTGTCAAAATATGTAACCACTTTCAGCTAGACATCAAGCTAGCAGCAATATTAATTATACTTCCCAATTTCTTTCACTGCAGGAAAGCATTTGGCACAGCACCCTTCACTGCACAAGGAATCTGCACAGGTGTAAAGGCCATTTTAAAGTTAGTTTAGGACAATAAATGGGAAATATTTTGTGTGAACATTTACTTCAGCTTGATAAGCTTTACGTCAGGTTAGCTGAAGGTATGAATTCGAGCTAAAGCACATTTTGCATCCTCAAACCCTCAAGATTCATATGACCCAGGATTAGCCCAGTGGAACTAATTAAAAAATTAAGTTGGTACAGTCTTGTCGTGTTGTTGACATTGTCACATCATAATTGATTATTTCCAAAATGAAATAATTCAGGAAAACGTGTAAAATTCCATTACCAAAATTTCAATTCTGTTTTCATAACAGAATTATATGTGGCCAAAGTTGTAGACAACTCATTCTTCTCTTCCTCTGTGTTGTGGCTCTTGCAAAAGAGACAGGAGCTAAAATTCTCTAAAAAAAGATAAAGCAGGGATCTGAGGAACTTGGGGTAGAGTCCTCCAGCCATCAGAGCAATGGCAACAGCTGATCCTTGTCCTCTCTCCATACCCATGAAAAATGTGGCCAAACTCACTGTGCTGATCTGTCCAAGGGGTCAGGACTGGTTGGCCACATTCCAATTATGTACTATTCCACTCTAAAACAAAACCCATACTTCACCAAAACTGCTTTCACAAAATGAGATTCTAAAGAATTTGAAGACTTTTTCAGCAATATTTCAGAGCTGTCAAAATTCCTCTTATTCCAATAATGTATATATTTCTGCTTTCAAGTTCAAGAGTACGCTTCTTCTGGATGTTTCATCTGGCAGAAGATTTTTTTTGTTTCAAGTGGCAGCAATACAAAAGTATTCTAGTAACCCAAAGAGAAAAGACTTGCAGGTCATCAACTAACAAATACTTTGAACATCTTGACTGTTTGTAGCAATCTCAAGTAGAAAATTTTTATCAATGTTATCTTATCAAGATTATCAAAACGAGCAGATTAATTTTTCAGTCACATGTTAGGGCTCCTGCCTATTCTCAGCCCAGGTTAGCTGTCAGTCAGCAAACAAATTTATTTCCTTTCGCATCAACATCGTGGGTACCAGGCCATTCCAGCTGCTCTGAGTGGCACTGCTTGCACCTTGATTAAATTAACTAAACAAGGAGCTCTACCTCCATCAGTCATTTAGTAGTGTCTTATTTCAAACTGCTTCAGCATAAGCCCAGTGACAAGCTGTTGTCTTTCACCTTTTTTTTGGGGGCCTGGCTATCAAGACAAAACACCTCTCACTCACAAGGAATGGTTAATTACTACTTGAAGTTTAATGATCACACTTCAGTACTTTTTCCTGAAAGTGAAGGAAGGTGAAGGAAGGAAGACACTACTGAAGGACAGCACAAGACTGGGGCTGAGTTGCGGTAGCTCCAGGTCAGGGGAGATGCATCTGCTCTCCAGGCAGAGGCACAAAATGAAGGAAATGAGTAAAAGCTGGTGCAGTTAAAAATCTCAGGCTGCAAGACATCCATCTTTCCTCCTGTAAGATATGCTAAGTCTGACCAATCCTCACAGAGAACCATAGAACCATTTGCAAGGTTGGGAAAAACCCTTCAAGATCACGGAGTCCCAGCACTGATCCAGCACTGCCAAGGTCATCACTAAATTACATCCCCAAGTGCAAGATCTGCATGATTTCTAAACACCTCTAGGGATGGTGACTCCAACACCATCCTGAGTAGCCTGTGCCAAGACTTAACCACCCTTTCAGTGCAAAAATTTTCCCAATATCCAACCTGAACCTCCTCTGGCACAGCTTGAGGCTGTTTCATCCTATCCCTGTTCCCTGGGAGCAGAGGCCCCCTGGTTGTCCCTCCTGTCAGGGAGTTGTGCAGAGCCACAAGGTCCCCCCTGAGTCTCCTTTTCTCCAGGCTGAGCCCCCCCAGCTCCCTCAGCCCCTCCTGGTGCTCCAGCCCCTTCCCCAGCTCTGTTCCCTTCCCTAGACACGCTCCAGCCCCTCAATGTCTCACATACACACATATTTAGGTACAACTAAGCACCTTCTAAATGTCTGCAGGCTTGAGGCTGGAGCTGTGGCTCCACAGGGAGCATGAGGAAGCAGTGACACCTGAGACAGCTACAGTAAACCCACTGCCAGCTGCAGAAACAGAGTTATGAAGAACAACCAGATTCAAGCAAAAATTCCCTGGTTAAAATTACCAGTACAATGCTAATCCGCACCATGTTTGGAGGCTCCTGGTTGCAGGCTAACCCAAAAGTGCTAAAAGTACTCTTGTTTCGTTCCTCAAGTTATTATTTATGAGGGGTTCCAACTGCACACAAAGCTAATCAACTAATTTAAAAGCTTGTGGATGTTCATCAAAACACCTGCCATTTAAGGGGCCTATGCAGAAAATCCAGCGGCCATTGGAACCAGCAGCACCAGGTCCTCCTGCCCCACTGTGACACACACACACACCCCACAGCCCAGCCCACTCTTGAAGTGAGCTGAGAGCAGTCTGGCTAAGAAGAAGTGTGGGCTTACACGGTACTGGAACCCTCAAGCCTCCCCATAAATCACTGCATTACCCTGAGCCTTCTCCACTGCGCTCCCTGCATCAACACACACATTGCAAGGATGGAAGGGGGCTGTAAAATCCCAAATTCTAAACCGAGTGTATCCCCTCGTGTGTCATTCACACAGAAGTGCACATTTTGAGCACATGCCTGCTGCCATGCATTCTCTTACCCCTCCCAAAGTAACACTATCAGGACCTCAAAACAGCTCTCAGCCCGAAAGCTTTCAAAAGCAAACTTCACTGACAAAATTTTGGACTGCACGGCTTCTGCTTGGCACCATAAACACGAACCTCTTCACTCCTTTTCTACCCTGTATTTCAGCTGTCTGAACTACAGTTAGCCCATGAAACAGGTACCTAGGAATCACCTGGATTTCCTCCCCTCTCAGCAGACAGCCTGAGGAGAACAGATGGAGAAGCTGAGGCAGCTTTCAGTGAAATCAACCATCTCCCTGAGATGTTGAGTTACTGCACAGTCTGCAGCTTTGGAAAAGGTTAATTTGGGGCCCTCCCAGTCTTTGGGGTCACCTTCTCTTGTGTGCACTCACCCAGCAGCTTTTGCAGCACCTGCCCATCATAAAGGTCCTCTTCAAGCTGTTTGACAATGATTCTCTCCTCCACCAGCACATCATTAATCCAGTCAATTAGAACCTGCAAGCACAGAAAAAACACTGTCTAAAATCAACTGAAATATGTTCCTTTCATTCAAGGCAGTGTTCAGGACTATAAAACAGGTGAACTGCAAGCATATTTATGTATTTCCCATTTGCAGAGATAAGACCTGAATTAATAAAAAAATAGACTAAAAGCATCTCATTGTCCCCTATTGTTTTTAATTCAGGTCTTGACAACAAGACAAGGTATTTTATGCTCAGCTACTGCAGAATACAAAAGTTTAGAATTAAGACCTTGTTCGTATGGATCTCACAATCCTTTTACAATTTTAACAGTTCCCATATGCTGACTATCAAAACTGTGGAAATCATTCAGTGACCTGTAAAACATGACTGAGCATAAAGAATCTTTAAAAAGAAAATCAGCTAAGTTTCCCAGGTGCCAAAGACAATTATTTCCAAATGGTTACAGGAAAAGAAGCTTTAACCATTTGAAGCTGGTAGTAGCATTCTCCTTCAATTTATTACCTGGAACTTTAAATTATTTTCACAAAAATAACACAGTTCTGTGGGAAGAGACACAATGTTAACTCCTGCTACTTCCTTGGTTCTACAAGAGAAGAGTATTGCCAATCACAGACATGAAAAATCCATTGACTGGAGCCACCTAAAAACAGTAAGCTTCATTTAAAGGTTTTATAATCCTTAATTTGTTTCATATAAAGTTGTGGATTCTTGAAACTCACTTTCTGATTAGACCCCATATTTCTGTCTCTTCTTGGCAGTTGTGATGCCTAAGAAAGTTCTGGGGTTTTAATATACAAGAGATCGTGAAACAAAAGCAAATAAATAAAATATATGCAGGTTTGCAGTGGAAAACACCCACCTGGGGAATCCTAGGGAACACAAGCATTTGTATATGTTGGTCACAAGGACATTTAAGTTTTTCCACCTGGCTACTGATGTTCATTCAACCTAAAAACCGCCAATAAATTTGGCTAGGCTTAGCGACTGTGGAAAAATTTACAATCCAAACATGAAATACTAATGCTTCATTTATCTCTAATCCATAACTTTAGTACTTCCAATGCATGCTGAAAATACGCAGGGCTGAAAGTCAGCTCTAAAAATAGGGACAGGATGTAAGTGGCAGATTTTAGCTGAGTGATTTGGCAAGGGCTCAGTCCATGGAAAGCAAGGATCAGCATCAATGCTCACCTATGTAAATCCCCTTTGCCCTCTAAGCTGTCCAGAGGGATTAAAACCTCAACAATAAAAATCACTCTTCCAAAGATCTGCCTTTGAAAATAAAAGTTTTCTGATAAGTTATTCACTATTCAGTATCAGCAACTTGTGTCAGAAGTGGTCTTCTCTCACAGGTACAAGAAGAGGGGAGGTGGATGAGGATATATGGATACACAAAAATAAGTTCTGCAGCAGCATCACCCCATTGCTCCCCTGTGACAAGTCAGCAGGATTACCACAGCTGGAAGCCAATGAGAAGCACAAAACTATCTTTCACCTCAAAAACTTCACCAGTTATACAGAAAAATCAGTCCTAGATAACAAGACATCATCCAGAAAGAGATTTTCAAAGATGATTGCCTAATTTCACAATTATACACGCTTGAAACACACAGATATCCATAAAAAATCAACTGAAGAAATCAAAATCATAAAAGGTTTAGGTCTTTTGTGAGATTTACAGAACAGACTTTCAAAAATTATCTGAAGCTCAGCAGAAGATATTTAATAATCAGATCCCATTACAGTCCCTATAAGAAGAGGCTGGATTTCATGAAGTCCTCAAAAGCTTTGTTAAAGGAAGACTCTCAGGATGCTAAACTATTTGAAACCATTAATAAACTTTTTATTTTGTGTCCTGTGCTGAATGGAACTGAAGTCAGAATCTAGAAAATGCCAAGGAATAAAAAATAAAAGAATAAAATGTAAGATCCAACATCCCATTTCCAAGAGTGCAGATACACAGGAATCACGATACAGGGTCTTAAGAAAAGAAAATACTTACACTATGTGCTAATTAAATGTTTCACAAAAATTTAGCACTGAAAAACTTTAGGTAAAAAAAATACACAAAGGACAAAAATTAAACAGGTCTAACCATAATTATTTTATTATTTTAATAGTTTCATACTCAAATAAAAAAAAAATCCCAAAGAACATTCTGACTTCTCTACTATTAAGACTATAACTCCAGCTCCATTAGAAAAAAATTAATTTGCAAAGGAAAAAATCCAGGTGGTTTTCTTCAACAGCTGTTGAAGACTGGAAAGTACTGTAATGAAAAATATCCCCAAGCCTTTCTTCATTTCTTGATTATGTCTCAATTAGAAACCTGGAAAAAATTTTCAGCACAGATTTTACTTTTTTTTAAACTCTTACACAGGAAACACTACATTGCTTATTGAAACGATGAACGTGCAGAAAGAAACAGTTTCTGACTCTGCTCACAGAAATTCAGCTCTCTCCAGTTCTTTGTGATTTCTCCATCATAAAAATGCAGAAGCACGAAATATTCAATAACCTGAATGTCTCAAAATTTTAGCAGCCTGACACAGGCCTGCTGGTGCTTGGTTGGAAGCAGACA
>VYZR01116298.1:55598-80386 GCA_013400675.1 Oxylabes madagascariensis
CTGCTGGCCAGAGAGGGAACTTTGCTGAACGCTTCATACTGACAAATTGTGACTATTTTTAGGAAACTGTCCACGGTGATAACAAACAACACTTTCAGGCATAATGTTTTTCATATGTGCAAGAAGACTTAAAGCAGGTATTTTCACTTCCCCAACTAAGCAGCCTTCAGCGAGGAGATTCACTGTATATTTGCTTTACTAAGAGAGAGGAATGAGGCTTTTTGTTGTGTTTTTCATCAGCTGATCTCTGTATTACCACAATACTGTACAGTCTGTCCCTCTAGAGTTACAAAGGCTCTGTCAAAATCACTTCCAAATGCCCAATCCACAATGCATATAATTCCTATGGCATGAGGTTAGCAGAAATTAAACCAACATTTGGTGGAGACAAAGAGGTACTAAAGCAGCGTCAGCAGCAGATATCTCTGCTGCTTCTTTGCTCTGAGATCCATTTACCCCACTGCATGTGACTGGCAGGACAGAAACACTCAGCACCAGTGATGGCAAACCTTGGCAAGTCTAACTCTGGTGCTGAAAGAGATCTGGGCTGGCCCCAATGGAACTGGGTCCCACTGCCAGCTTTGAAAAGGCACAAGGATCTGCTGCTGCTGNGCAGCTGGGGAAGACTCTGAAACTTCTTTTAAACCCAGCAGGAAAATTCACAATTTAAAAGCAATTGCGGTCTCTGTATCAAGTCTCCTGAATCACAGAGTACATCGATTCCTCCACGGCAATGACTCTTGTTCAGCTCATAATAACACTGCTCCACTAGCAGAGAAACCACATTACATTCTGGGAGGGTGATGCAAGACCACTGCACCTTTGAGAGAATTAATGGATTTAGGTACTAACAAAGAAAGAATGTGCAGTCACTTAATTTAAAACCACAATGTACTCCCGGTGAATTAGAATAACAGAAATTTGAGCACAGCTCCTTGCTAAACTCAGTCTCCTGTGGGTTTGTGATGCTGAACACGTTATTGCAGTGGTAATACCAGATCACTGGGCTTGTTTTAAAGATGTACCAGGTGAGCAGTTTGCTGAGGCATTTGCTGAAGCAGTTGACTCTGGGGAGACAGCCAGGGTGCATCAGTTTTCCAGCAGGGAATAAGCCCAAGCTCAGCCCCCTCTCAGGAAATGGTATGCACCATCCCAAGTTTTCATAGCCACACAGATATAGCTGTATCGTCATTTCCAACAAAAATTACTTTTACAATTATTTTAAAGAAATGAAGGGAAAGTGTAGTGGGAAGTGTAACACCAGCACAAATACCTTTTAGAAAGAGATCACACTTGTTCAGGCTCACCATCCCTCCTCTTCATGCTCAAGATTGCACTGTGTTAACCCCAACAACTTTCTGCATAGAAAAGGTTCTCCTAGAGCAAGTCCTTTGTCATGCCAGGCAGGAACTATGGGCACTGCTGAGTCAGGAAGTCTCATTTAACATCAGCACACCTGGGCACCCCTTATCAACACCTTGGGCAGGTGTGCCCAGTGCCGAGACAGACTCAGAACTACCTGTCCCTGACCCAGCACACAGGTAAACTGAGGCCAGAAGGCAGGGCAAGAAGAATCTCAGTTCCAACTTTCCCATGACACAAGAGGTCCCCTCCTTGTCCTCTAACATTTCAGTCCTACTCTTTCTTCTCCTGAAATCTCACTAATGGTTTGCAAAGCTCCTTCCCAGCTTCCACAAACAGAAGGCACCTACACTGTGTGTGTAGGAACTGCAGACAGACCCAAGCCAAGCACTGACCCTTGCTGTGATAATCACAAGGATAGCAATGGACAATGGAACTTTACTCCGTAACTCCATGAGCACCCTGACATTCAACCTTTCCTTGTTCCTCTCACTGTTGCTTTTAGCCTTACCTTGTTGTTGACCTTCATCTCAGTTTCCACAGCTACACTCCAGTAAGAAGTTGCCATTCCTCAGCTGTGTTCTTGGGTGATCAGCTTGCAAATTACTCTAGCTCACTAGTTAAAAGTTTGAAGAAGGACAAAACATTGATTTCCTACCTTGATCAGTTCCTTGAACTTGGGGTCTTCTTTTGAGTTGGGATCAATCATAGTGCGCTCCTCATTCTCTTCTGCTCAAGTAAGAGGGAAAACTTAGTGAGATCCACTTCAAATGTGAACTGCAACAACTCCACACCACGGAGGGGCTTGTCAGCTGATCCAGAAACGGCAGTGCCTACTCATCCTCTCAGCCAGGGGATGTCCCATGACCCAAGCGTCAGGCAATTTTAGAGACACAAAGACAGCACAGCCCCACTTCCCTAAACCAGGATTGTCTCCTCTGACCTTCCCCTGCTCTAGCCCTGCCCTATGCAGAATGCTTCAGGAAAATCCCTGTGCTCGTGTGGGGGCATTCATAGTAACACACCAAAAACCACAGTGAACTACTTTTCTCCTTCTCCTCAGTTTGAATTCAACTTCTAATTGAAAACATCTGTCCCAAATTGCAGCACCACAGAATACAGTGAGCTTAATGCACCACACTCAGTGCAGCTGCTGAGATTTGGGCTGAGAGTTTGTGCCTCTACCCTCTTGTTCCCCAAAACTTGGTCACACATGAGCTCCTGCGTGCAGGAACTCCTCAACCTTTGATTAGGCTTATGAAATAAAATGACCCCTCTTTGTATCAGTTGTGCTGGTGCATGGGGGAAGAACATAAAATAGATTTCACAGGTGTAAAGTCTTCTATTTCTTCTGCTGATGTGTGAGAAGTGTTCCCAAACGGCCAGAAGGCAGGCCATATGCAATCCTATTTTCCTATTTATTTTTCAATTATTTCTTTCTTTCTATCAGGACAACAAAGGAGGGATTTTGGTATCATTGCCACGCTGCTCAGCAGAACCCTTTAAAACCTGGCAGTGACCAGCCTACAGTGACTTCCCACTGCAGTGGCAGACTTCCCTGCTGTCAGATGGGAAATATGACACATCCTGGACATGAGACTGACCACGCAGTATTTAGTAACCAGTATCTAACTGGTTACCTTTGACCTCACCCACACATTTGGGGTCAGTATTTTCCAGGGCTCTTCATTTTTATTAAAAAAATAAGGCTGTGCTACCTAAATGCAGCTGAAAAATTTCTACAAACCAATGAAAAAACCCCCATGAATTATTTTGCTGCCTTTTTCCCCCCTGTTCCTTTACTTCCCCATTACTGCCTAGGGTGAGTCAGGCAGTCCATCATAAGGAAGTGACACCCACTACACACCCAAAACACTAACCCTGAACAGGACTTGACCCGTAACAGAATACGATTTACCACAGAGCTGTTTAACATTTACTGGTTATCACGTCTTTGCAGGACAGGCCTTCAGCAGCAGTCCTAAAGACATACCCAGCTTTATTGGTATCCAGAAGAAATCACTGGAGACACTCCTGGTCCAGACATATCAACACAGGGCAACCAACACTTTGCCCATGTCTTTGGACAAGGAAAAAAGTACTTTGCATTTCCTACTACTCTTCTAATCAGAAAATGCAAATGACTAACACTTTCTGGTTTTAATTTACTATTTTATTATTTGTCCTGATGTTTGGTTTACTGTTTTATAATTAGCTGCTTCAACTAATTCCATAGTTGAGACATGTGGCCAGGAAAGACAAAGGTGGTTTATTTCAAGTTTTAACACTTTTTGCTATTAAATTATGTTGTTTCTCTTGAACGGACTCAGAGTGAGGGAATGGGGATGGACATAGGAGAGAGTCCAAAAACTACCTCGCTTGGCACTGCTCTTCAAACTCCATTTAGCCTTTTTAATTTCTAGTCTACAAGTAACATGCAACCGTTTTCAACTGTCACTTCCAATCCTCTCAGTTCCAGCTGGGCAATCTACATTCAGCACTGAAGAAATTATGTGGGGGCCAGAGTGGCCCCCTTCACCAACTATCTCTGCAGCACGAAAACTTTACCTAGCAGTGTGTCTTCTGGATGGATGTCCACAGTGCTTGGGTTCATTGGTGCATTGATGGCATTTTTACCTTCTTCTTGGAGGTCACTCACTGGATAGAAGGAAAAAAAAAAAAGCAGAAAGAATGTAATAAATTCAAAGTTGATGTACATGTAGGGGTTGGGGACAGTGTTCATAATAACAGACAACATCTGGTAGATCCATTTCAGAACAGGACCACAGTTTATGGCATGAAGAACTGCAGCCACAGTGGAAAATAAAATCGAAGTAACATCCTTTTATAGCTTCCTATTAAACANGATGTTTGGTTTACTGTTTTATAATTAGCTGCTTCAACTAATTCCATAGTTGAGACATGTGGCCAGGAAAGACAAAGGTGGTTTATTTCAAGTTTTAACACTTTTTGCTATTAAATTATGTTGTTTCTCTTGAACGGACTCAGAGTGAGGGAATGGGGATGGACATAGGAGAGAGTCCAAAAACTACCTCGCTTGGCACTGCTCTTCAAACTCCATTTAGCCTTTTTAATTTCTAGTCTACAAGTAACATGCAACCGTTTTCAACTGTCACTTCCAATCCTCTCAGTTCCAGCTGGGCAATCTACATTCAGCACTGAAGAAATTATGTGGGGGCCAGAGTGGCCCCCTTCACCAACTATCTCTGCAGCACGAAAACTTTACCTAGCAGTGTGTCTTCTGGATGGATGTCCACAGTGCTTGGGTTCATTGGTGCATTGATGGCATTTTTACCTTCTTCTTGGAGGTCACTCACTGGATAGAAGGAAAAAAAAAAAAAGCAGAAAGAATGTAATAAATTCAAAGTTGATGTACATGTAGGGGTTGGGGACAGTGTTCATAATAACAGACAACATCTGGTAGATCCATTTCAGAACAGGACCACAGTTTATGGCATGAAGAACTGCAGCCACAGTGGAAAATAAAATCGAAGTAACATCCTTTTATAGCTTCCTATTAAACAGAGCTAACACAGAAGTGGCTGGAAACTTTTAGCAAGAAACCCAATTCTGTGGTAAGAACAAGCTCAGAGTGCTTGTTCCTCCAGAAGGAAGGGGTGTGAACTTTGTCTGCAGGATGGCCCCAACCTAGAGCAGACATCAAACTGTAAAAACAAACCCCTTTTCTGACAGCATGATCATCATTCATCACTACCCTTTCCAGCTGCAGAACACGCAGCTTGCTACTGGCCTTATTAAATCCTCAGAGAATCCCAGGGAGACCTACGAAATAAAGATGAAAATGTATTTAATTCTAAATACATATTAATGTATTTACTGCTGCCACTTGATAAAATAGATGTGCCATAATCTGGTGAACACAAATCTGATTTTTTTTTACTTCAAGCTGTCCTAAACTAACAACTCTCATTGGGAAGCTCAGTAAAGCACGCTTCATAAATAAAATGGATGTTAAAATACTTCCCTACATCCTGCCATTAGGAAGGAACTAAACTTGAGGACAAACACTGAATAGTTCTTCAGTATTTTCACAGAGCTTGTCAGTAAGAAAAGCACCAGCACTGCTGTAACACTTTCCCACTCTCCAAGGCACATCTCCCCTTAAACTTAGATGACATCGATTAAAAGGCATGAAACCACAACAGCCCCATATTTCCAGTGACAGTTCTGTGCAAGCATGAACTAAAATGACTTGTGGCAGCATTTGTGGTAGTGCAGTCTCCTTTGGGAGGGGTCCCACAGTCTTTTCAGGGAAAAGCAAGGACTTCCAAATAAATAAGCTTTGCTAGGCAAACTTTTCTCAGGAAAGAAAAGGAGGAACGGTTAAATAATGGTCATAGTATCCCTGCAAGCTCTCCCCTCCAGGAGCAGTCATTATTCCCCTTTCCCACTGGAAAAACATACCACAGGCTTGACATTAGCATGCAGTCTGTGAAGGCTACAAAACCTTGCATCAGGACTCGCTGTTTTCCTGCCTCAGAGGTGGAAAAGACAGAGATTCTACTGCCACAGAGGAGGGGACAGGGAAAAAGAATATGCTGCAATCCCCACTCCTTCCCTCACAGAAAGATGAAACAGATGCTTAAAACAAGATTCTCACATTTCTTAATTGCAGTCCCAAGAGGTTACTCAGTTCTGGTTCACAGCATGATACTGATCACCACTAAAATCCTCGTTATGGAGCACAAGCAACAAACCCCAGTCTTGTATTTTGAGACCTGATGGTTTATGGCCCATGGTTCCCGACTGCAAGCAGAACACAATGTCTTCAGGCTGAGATTTGACCTCCTGAATAAAAATGCTTGTAAAGAAATTCTTAAGTTCCCCTTTTCAGCATTCATTCTCATTTTCTTGAAAAAGTCCACAAACAAAAAAGTCAGAGAGCAAGAAAGCCTCATAGAACAGATCAAACCAGCTCTAACAATGTGTCTTACCCAGCCCTGTTTGCATTATTCCCAACTAGAGCTTTCTCCCCCCAACAACTCCTACATTGTGATGCCACCAGGAGGCACAAGACAATGCACGTGGAAAATTAAGTTTTAATTTTTAAAACCCTGCTAGGACTACAAATGCCTAAACTTCAATTAAGTCAGACTTATTTAGGAACTACCAGCCTTCTTTCTAGATGTGCCACTCTTCATTATCACAGCAGTGCTGTCATTCTGGGAATGCCAAGTGTTTAGTAAGTTCAGGGCACCACTGTTCCCAGTGCTCTGCAAATGCAGAGGAGAGCAGCTAGGTCCCTCTGGGCAGTGAATGCATGGCACAGTGTATGTGTATGAAAAAAATCATGCACACATTTCAAGCCAGAATACTTCAAAAGGCAGCTAAACTAGATTTATTCCCAAAAGTTCAAATAAGGTGATGCACTTACTCTTTTATTTTAATATAAAAATTATCTCCACTCTTCCTAGTAAAATCACCTTGTTTCTGAGCAATTTACTAAAATGGAAGGAAACATTAATACAAATTTGTGTTTGAAGCCCCCACCCCTCACAACACGAAGATCCACATGAAACCTTCGTGCTTGTCTTCGATGTGCAGCTGTGCCAGACCCCATGGGACCACAACATCCTCTCCCACCTCTGCCAGCAAAGCAAGGCTCTGCCAGCAGAAAGCTTCCCAAAGCTGCCTCCCAGGCAGAGCCCAGCACGGCAGGTCCTTCTGAAGAGATTCCCCAAAGGAAGTGTTTCCTACCTCCTTTTTTGCGCCTCCTGCACAGCAGCCCGGCCATCGCGGCCCCAGCAGCAGGGACAGGTCACAGACAGAGCCCATGGGGTGTCTGAATGCCGATGGGAGTGGCAGCAACTGGATAAGGCACTGCCACCTCCAGGCTGCCAAACCCCCTAATTTGGGCACGGTGACACGGGAGCAGGCACTAAGATCAGCTCCCAGCTGCCGGGGACGGGGGCCAGCAGGGAGGACACAGCACTCGGCCGTGGTCCCAGCCAGGAATCCCTCCCTGTCCCAGGAGAGCCCAGCGCCTGCCTTGGCCCACCCTGGCTCCCTAAGGGCAGGCACCTCAGGGACGGGGCTTTCTGAGCATGGAGCTCCCCAAAAAAGGCACCTGCACCTTCTGGTGAAGGCACTGCTGTTTTCCCTTGCCCCAAGGGACACGCAGGTTCACAGAGGCAGCATGCACACAGGCACCTGCACTCAGGAAGACGAATTTCCCTGGCCATTCCCCACACCTCCAGCACTCCAGGAGCCTTCCATGCTGCACTAGAACAACTCTGAGGACTTTTGTTCTGCTCGCTGCCACCAATATTCACTATCGCTGCTGAGCAAAGAAACAGAAGCAGGAACAGGAAATGGAGCCACAATACTGGAAAGAAAAGAGAACCCACAAAAGATCAAGCAGAGGCAGTTAATAATCAGGATGGAGCCACAGGTACATCTCTGAGAACCCAAAAGGTATTTTAATGCAAATTTACAACAAAGAATGGCTTTCAGCTCATGCCTTCACAAACCCAAAGGTACTGTAAAAGATTATGGATATTAAAAGATTGGCAAATGCCAGCCTCCTCAGCTTTGTACCAGCAGCAGTGGCTTTGCTGTGAGGTTTATACCAGAGCCATCCATGCAGGAGGCACTGACTGGCAGAGCAGAGCTGTGCTTGCACAAGTTATACTCATGATAGGTCCCACATGAGGTATTACTGCTCCTTGCCTGCCCAGTCACAGGGCTCCTCCTTTTTCCCTTCCCTTCCCCACAGGGAACAGCTTCCCCTGTGGTGATGGCACAGGTCTTTTGCTGCCTACCCGATGCTGGTGTAAAACACCTTTCTCTAAAGCCTGATTCCATTTCAGACACCAGTCACAGCAAACCTGGAGCAGGGGAAAGAAGGAAGGGGTAGGACATTGAGAACAGGCTGAAGGGGCATGGCTTTCAGCAGAAAACCCTGTGTTTTCCCCTAAACTAGAAATTTAAATTCACGCGTAAAAGGTCACTTCTCTACCGGTCCCCAGGAAAGCAGCAAGGCTTCCTGGCAGCCCTGCAATACTTTGACAATCTCCTGGCAATGTTAGCAGTCAACATGATTAAGTCACACTGGAAGCTGTGCTGGCCTTTCAAACAAATTAACAGAATGAGCAGATCACACACACACGGAATACAGCACTACATCTGTAAGCCAGGCAGGCATGTCTCAGACATGGGATTACAGGCAAACTGCACACAGCACAAGCAATTAGCTACAGAAAGCTGGAAGTTCCACCAGAGCTGTCAAGGATCTCTCAAAAGCCAGGACATGGCCTTTAAAGTCAGCGGGAGCACTATAAAAAGATGTCCCAGCTTTCTCCTTTTTAAAAGAAAGAGTAAACTGATATCAACAGCTTTCTACCTTCACTCTCAATTTTAGTGTAATTTTAAAAGGTATCAGCAACAGCACAGGTCACTTCAGTCTTTGCCATTCACAGCCTTGTTATTAAAAACCTGACCACAAGCCTCTGCATCTTACAAAAACAGATGGAAAATGCTACTTAATTTTAGCTCTGGTTATTTCTGACTGCAAGGCTGAATCCCACCCCACAGAAAGCAGCAGCTGTTGTGACACTGATCTCAGGGTTCCTGTGCTCTCCTTTGCATTCAGCCCAGCTGGCTCAGCAGCGCTGCCTGACCACAACTTTTACATGATGCACTTCCATCTCATAATTCAGTCCTAACTTTGGAAGCTCTCAGGCTGCTTTGATGTCC
The DNA here is from genome assembly GCA_013400675.1 of Oxylabes madagascariensis. Classification (NCBI taxonomy): domain Eukaryota; kingdom Metazoa; phylum Chordata; class Aves; order Passeriformes; family Timaliidae; genus Oxylabes; species Oxylabes madagascariensis. Next base: position 64,698 of record VYZR01116298.1, read on the forward strand.
TTGGCTCCACTGCAGATGATCCTTTCAGGTAACTTTGTCCTCCTCTCTGCTGGGAGCAGCGCACAGACAGCAAATGTACAACATCAGGTAACTCAAACTGCACGGGAAGATCCCGTCCTGCCCCCAAATTCTTACTGCTGCCCAAGTGTCCTTCTTCTCACCAGAGACAAAACTGTGACCTGCTGCACTTTTTCAGACAGCGACTCACCTGCCTGCATTCATATCCTTATAGTCCAGATCACCAAGTGCAAAACAGCCCATATTCAAGACCATTCTTAGCCCTTTCAGAGCAATGACACGACCCCCATTCACTGACATCCCAGAGAATGTGGACACAGGGTAGATCACCCTGGTTAAGCAGCAAACCCTTGCATAAAAGGTCAGGTATCAGCTGGAGCTCCTGCTTTCCATGGGAGAGGTCAGATCAGAAGGCAACAAGTCCCTCAAGACTCTGCAGTGCCAACCTCTTAACTTGCTCCTCTGACCATCACAGTCTAACACAGGCAGCCATGCCCACAACTGAATTTCCATCTGACAGCTAAAACTCTTACAAAAAGTTGTCTTCAAAAGCACAAGCTTTCTAGGCCCATTTAAATAAAGGCAGTTTTGCTAAATTTCGTATTTTCTAAGAAAAACTGATAAACTGAAAGGTTTCAGAACCAGGCCCAAACATGCTGCTACACTGCACTCTATTCTAGAGACAAACCACACAGAGCTCAGATTGTGTAGTGACCACTGCACATTTACAAAAGGCCCTGACATCTTTCCATGGAGACTGCAGGAGGAAGACAAAGTGGCCATTAACCATAACACAGAATTAATAATCCCAGGCAGATCAAAGGCAAAGACTTGACCAAATCCACATAAAGGCACTGTATCAAGGGACTGCATTCAAAGCAGAACTGTGGTAATAAAACAAATTATTTATATGCCTCAGCAGGCAAGGCACTCACAACAACCAGACTCTGTTACATAAAGAAATGGAAAGGTGTAAAAGAAATGGGAAAAGCAAAGCCAAAGGCAACTTTTAGGAAAGGGCTGTAATAACACTTTTGATTTAGTTGCAAAGATCAGACCACACTTGCTTAAACAGATGTGTTAAAATTTACACAGGTAAGCGGTCTACACTGTGACTGCCAGAACAAAGATCTCCTCTTTATTTTTGCCAAAGGTAAAACATGTATCTAGCACGGTAACAGCATATTGGACACTTGAGCCAGATGGAAACGTTTATAAGAAGTTTGAGCTTTGTTTTGCTTGCGAGGGTGAAATACTCCTTTGTAATTTGACAAATAAGAATGCTCTTATCTTTCTAGGGAGTTGCTTGGGGGGTGTCTGTGAAAAGAGGATTTCCTTTTTTTTTTGGTGGTGTTATGTTGCTGTTTTCATCAGGCAGGGATCCATTATGGCAAAGAGGCACTCAGGCTTCATCTTGAGCCCTGCCTGCCACTCACTCCTTCCTTTTGCAGCATTACTGGTTCCCGAAGCCACATTATGTCACAGAGTGGGGAAACTCTGTGTCTGAAAACTAGCCAGGTAAGAAAGGGAAAAAAAATATAAAGTTCATTTTCACTGTGTAATGCACAAACATTAATGCTGGGCAAAGTTAATTAAAAGAGCCAACCAAAAAAACCCAAGCAAACAAACAAACAAACCCAAAAAACCCCAACACTCCACCCCCAGACAGCAGAAATACCAGTGTGAACAAGAAGGGTGTTTTAAAGTATTTGTAAAGTTACACTTAAAAAGATAATAAATGGATATCCTCAAGGATACAGAGCAGATAGCTTCTACACTCTAGGCCATGCACTTGCTTTGTCCTGAATAAATTGCTTCAATCCCAAAGTTTTTTGACTGGGAAAAGCCAGGCAAGAACTGAAGCTTAAGAGAACCCTAAAAGCAGCCAGGGAAAACTACATGCCTCCCCAGGCACACAAGTTCTACTTGAAAATGGGGGAAATGTACTCTTTCATCCTTCCCCAGGTATAATTCCCTCCCAACACAGAAAGGGTCATTTCTCCCCACAAAGCAATGATGGAGGGTTATGTTCTCCCAAGGACACTGCACGAGCACCAGAATAACTTTCAGCGGAAAGGGGGATGTGGAGTCAAATTTGATATATAAGAGCAGAGGGAAAGACAAATCTGGTACAAAAAGGAAAGGACTGAAGAAGATTTTGAGCTTGTGCCCACTCCCAGTAGAAAACCATCAAGGCATTTTCAATTTACTGCCACCCATTCTCCATGAAATGCTGCGTTCTCCTAGGAAGTCCTTAGCGCTCTCTCAGGCTTTGGTGTACTCCTGCAACCAAAGCTGATGGGCACAAGCAGCTAAAGAAACAGCACCTTCAGACACCCAACCCATTCTTTCAACCCTTGTCTTCTGCACAGTGACGAAATAAGGGAGAAAACAGCACTTCAGTTTACAGTCTCCTACAAACTCTACCTCTGGATCCCACATACACATCTAACCCTGCAAACTTCATCAAGCAGAACACTCGGCTTCAAGAAAAGTCACTACTGCAGCTCAGGCTAGCACATTTTACAAGTGACTAGCTTTCCATTCCTCCATCAGCTTTCTTCCACCTCCTCCACATGGTTTGGCACTTCATTTGTAGGTAGGTACATGGATGAACCCCCCTTGGTTATCCACCAAGCCAGCTTCACCTGCCTCAGCTTCCTGCTCTCCCCATATCCTTTGCACGGAGGGATGAAGAAGGTCACCACCACCACCAAAAGTAATCTGCTTTCCAAATATGAGAACATTTCATGCTGTTTGTTCTTCTGGACATGTCAAGAGAAGTATAGGGTAACAGACTCACTTCTGAAGGCACTGATGGCAGGTGAGCAGCAGCAGCAAGGCTCCGTCTTCCACAGCTGACAGGACAGAGCTTGACAGCCAAGCTCCAGGGGAACGGAAAGGAACCAACAGATATGACTTGCACTTCAAAAAAAGCAACTATTTTGCTCGTGCAACATCGTTTTACAGGAAGAACAAGCCAAGATAAATGGTTCTGCAGACCACAAAAACTGCACATGCCTCATAGCTGCAGTTGCCCAAATGTCACCCAGAAAGACAAGAAGACCCTGAAAAACACTGACATGCAACTCTACTTGCAACACACACTTTGAGAGCTTGCTAGTAAATACCAGAGGACCAGAGGAGGGATAGGCCATGCTCCAAACTAGAAGCTTTACCCTAAACACTCAACACACAGTTTTCAGTGTACCGTATCCCAAGGTTGCTCATGCCCAGCTCTACCTTTCCTGTGTCCTACCTGCACTCAGGGCAGTGAAGCAGTGTATTAAAATTGAGATGAAAGATCTGTGCAAGTAAATACTACAAAATATAAGGGAGTTTTCTCAGTGGTTTCCAGACATGTCATACAGGGGAAATTATTTTACTTGTTGCTTTGAGCACCAGAGGAGCCTGTCAAGACAAGGACTTCAGTGAAAAGCACTACAGACCTCACAGTAAAAGCCTGGAACTCAGAGCCCACAGCCAGATAAAAGCCAGTCCATGAAGAGAAGGTACAGTGGAGATAGTGGCTGCCATAAAAGCATTTAGATGTTTAACTCTGCCAGGCTTAAGTAAGAAATGGCCCAAGCATTTCCTAATGGAGCTGCTGAAGACTACGTAGAAAAAGTGGAGTCTTTCAACTGACTTTCCAGTCCAGTCTCCCAAGCACAGCCCTCAAGGGATATCAAAATGCAATCATGAAACAAGAGGCAGCCAAAGAATCAAATCAAAACAAGTCCAAAGCACAAGAAAACATCACATTTCACAAAGTATCAAAAAGACTCGCTGCTGTTTTTATTCATTCACTTAGCACACCTAAGTTTACAGGATTTGCAGTTCTAGCTTTCTGTGGTCCCTTTCAAAGCCTTTGCGCTGGTAACACCCTGCCCTGTGAGCTAGAGAAGGTGATGCCTCAGTGGTGCTGGACATCTTAAAGACTTTCAAGCTCAGTTACAGGTAGAGTCCCAAACCAGAGAACAGGACACATCCCAAGACATGAAACAAAGACCTCACACAACACAGGTGTAGCCAGGAGGATGTTTTCCCTCCTCTTCTTACATCTGTTCTTACTCTGTCCATGATTGCAATGGATATGAAATCTTTCACATTCTCCAAACAGGATCATCTGGCCAGCTATGCTGCAACATGCTAAACCACCCAACCCCCCTGAAGCAACAGTGCCCATCTCCTGTGCATTCAGCACAGGAGTGAAATTCCCCAGCTCAGACAGTTTCAAACTGTGTCTGCAGCCTTCGAGAAACCTTTTACCAACCGCTGGATCAACAGCAAATGAAGGACTCCACTGAGGATGCCTTCCACCAAGATTCTGGGTAGTATGGCACCTACACCTAATGCCATTGAGGGCAGAAAAGTCCCTCACTAAAAGTTAGAACTTCTTTTACCAGATGGAAGCAAATATATAACTTTCTCCCTCAACCATACAGCAGAGAGTGGACACGAAGGCCAGTCCCTCTCATCTTCCCATTACCATCTGTCTCTTTCCCTGACAAGAGACCCTCAAAAAACTCAGAGTGAAACTCAGAAACCAAGAGAACATAATGACAGAAACTTTTCTTGGAAGGACTTAAAAAATTCATGTTGAAGCTGGACTGTTGCTGCATTAGGTTAGGTCAGGCACACCTGCTTCTTCCCTTCCACATGCAAAAATAAAACCCAACCACAGTTTGTGTGGTAGACAGCATCAGATCTGCTTTACAGGCAGCACATCTGGTTTGCTCCTGGCACGGCAGGGCCATTTTGCAGCATGACATCCTGGATGCAANAGAACTTGTTTTACCGGATGGAAGCAAATATATAACTTTCTCCCTCAACCATACAGCAGAGAGTGGACACGAAGGCCAGTCCCTCTCATCTTCCCATTACCATCTGTCTCCTTCCCTGACAAGAGACCCTCAAAAAACTCAGAGTGAAACTCAGAAACCAAGAGAACATAATGACAGAAACTTTTCTTGGAAGGACTTAAAAAATTCATGTTGAAGCTGGACTGTTGCTGCATTAGGTTAGGTCAGGCACACCTGCTTCTTCCCTTCCACATGCAAAAATAAAACCCAACCACAGTTTGTGTGGTAGACAGCATCAGATCTGCTTTACAGGCAGCACATCTGGTTTGCTCCTGGCACGGCAGGGCCATTTTGCAGCATGACATCCTGGATGCAATTAAAATCCAGTTTTCCAATGATAAGGCTCCATTACACAAGCTTATTTAATTACCTAATTTAATTACCTATCCTCCCAGTTGCAGAGAACAATGAAGGAAGTAGCAGGAAGAGCCAGGAGATCAATATCTGGCTCCAAGTCTTGAATTTTGGGTTTTTTTGATCATGGATCAGTTTGCATGACACAAAGCCCGGTGGCGACAGATGGGATACATCTGTCTCAAAGGAGGATAGAGTCTCTTGGGAGGCAGCTCTGAAGGACAAAGGGCTCCAGGAAGACTGGACATTCTTCAGGAGAAGAGTTAATCCCCTTGAAGGAAGGCAGGCAACTCAGGAGGTCTACAAGGATGGCATGAGGTTATGCAAAGAGAAAATTAAGGGGGTCAACACCCAACTAGAACTTAATCTGGTCACTGCTATAAAGGACAATAAAAAAATGTTTCTACAAATGCACCTGCAGCAAAAGGAGTGCTAAGGAAAATCTCCACCTTTTATTGGATGCAATGGGGACACATAATGACAAAAGTTGAGGAAAAGGCAGAGGTACTTAATGCCTTCTCTGCCTCAGTCTTTAGCAGTCAGATGGTTGTTCTCCTTGTACCCAACCTCTGAGCTGGAAGACAGGGACAAGGAGAAGATCAAATCCTGGAATCAGTTTTGCCCCTCATGGCAGAGAAGATATTGAGTGTGTCCAGAGAAGAGAAAGGAGCTGGAGAAGAGTCTTGAACACCAGAAGCAGCTGAAGGGGGCTCAGCCTGGAGAAAAGGATGTTCAGGGAGGATGTTCTGGCTCTCCACAGCTCCCTGATAGGAGGGGGCAGCCAGGTGGGGGGTCAGGCTCTGCTCCCAGGGAACAAATGATGAAACAAAAAAGAAATGGCTTCAGGTTGTACCAGAGGACGTTCAGGTCGGATATGAGGAAAAATGTCTTCACTGAAAGGCTGTCAAGTACTGGAACAGGCTCCCCAGGGAAGTGCTGGGGTCATCATTGCTGGAGGTACCTACAAGACTTGTGTATGGCACTTGGGGACATGATTTAGGGATGGACTTCGCAGTGCTGGGGGAACAATTGTACTCGGTGATCTTCTTTTGCCACTTCAGAATTTTAAGTAGAGCATCAAGATTCCTACCAGACCAAATTCTGTAGTGTTATCGTGCCTAAATTTCCAGTGGAACCAATTCACTGTAACCATACTGGGAGCCATACACGGGGAAGAAGGCAAACAGTAATCCCGAGGTACAATTTCAAAACCCTGTTCCTGTGGGAGAATGTTAAGTGGAAAGTGCAAGTAGTTACTTTTTCCTATAGTTTTTGAAGAAAATCCTGTCAATTTTGCAAAGCCTCCAGATCCATCTGCTGGACTAGGCAAGCCAGAGAGTAAACAACTCTATTCTATTTTAAAATGACAGAAGTGTCTGCATCTGTTTAATGGCACAAATGCATGCATCTGCCAAACAGACCTAGTGGAACAACACTTTCTGAGGATTACACATTCTTCTATTTAAAGACACTAAAAAAGACACGACACCATGCCTCTATACAGACATCTCCTCATCCTGTTCTCAGTCTCCGTCCTTACTCCAAATAAACTGTGTATGCAGCCATCCCACAGCTAATTAAAAATTAGCAGTAAGGCCATATGGCAGCTATAATGGAAAATACATTATTTCTTTTTTCAGTGGATTTCTTTATGATTCAATCACACAATGAAAGAAGTACTAGAGAAGGAACTGGGATTCCAGAAGCCAGAACAGTTTGCTTGTTTTATAACCAAACGCAGCATACATTGAAAAGAGTTTCTATAAAACTCTGTATCTGATTGCCAGACAGGTCTTGGGGATTATAAAGAAACCTTTTTTGACCTGGAGAAACAATCATTGAGAGGCAGAATTGAATTCCCAGTTTGCTCACCACCAGCAAAGCCAAAACCAGAATCTCATCCCATGGCGTCCCCTCTCAGCCTAAGGCCTCTGGAGAGAGAGAAGGGTCTGCAGAGAGTGCAAGGAAACAAATCAGCGTACAGGATTTATAATTAGGAGCCCCATTGTTCCTCCAAGAGGAAGTGACAGTGATTTAAGGGCCCGGAGCATACAGAGCCACCGCTCCCAGTACGTGCTGCCAGGTGTGCATGTTCTCTCCACATCTGGTTTTCAGAGCAAGACTTCACCGGATTCAAATTACAAAAGGCTGACACCACGTGTTTTCCATCATCCTGTCCCAGCCAAACGAGACATAACACAACAGAAGTCACGAATTTCAGGTTGCAGCTTTCTACTTGGCCATCAGAGGAGTACAAATTAGGAAATCTATACCTGAGCACAATATGCTTCACCCTGGAGAGATCCCTTGGCCACTGCCTATTAGCTGTGCACCACAGAGGTTTCTGTTCCCACTCCCAAAGGTAAACCGGGTTTGCTCACACACAGCTGCTGGTTCAGCCCCCCTGCCCACAGCCACTGACCAGCCTGTCCTAAGCAGAGCTCCAGCACACAGGTTCAGCAGCTCCTCCTTAAGGCAGCCTGGCAGAACCCCTCGATAAGGAGTGCTGTCCCACTGATCACACCCCGTCATTCCCTTCCACCTCCATCCTCCTCACAACAGCTCACACCTCCCTCAGCAGGGCAGAAGTGCTGCTGCAGCACTGACACCACCCAGAGACAGATATGCTACAGCCACCACAGAATATCCTGAGCTGGAAGGGACCCACAAAGCATCAAGGTCTAACTCTGCACAGACACCCCAACAATCCCACCCTGTGCCTGAGAGTGTTGTCCAAACACTCCTGGAGCTCTGGCAGCCTTGGGGCTGTGACCATTCCCTGGGGAGCCTGTTCAGTGCCCCAGCACCCTCTGGGGGAAGAACCTTTTCCCAATATCCACCCTAACCCTCCCCTGACACAGCTCCAGCCGTTCCCTGGGTGCTGTCCCCGGTCACACAGAGCAGAGATCAGGGCCTGCCCCTCTGCTGCCCCTAAGAAGGACCTGCAGCCCCTGATGAGGTCTGACCTCAGTCTCCTCCAGCTGAACACACCAAATGCCCTCAGCTGCTCCTCATAATGCCTCCCCTCAAGGCCCTGCACCATCTTAGTAGCCTCCTCTAGACACTCGTAGCCCTCCTCTGGACACTCATAGCCCTCCACCAGGCAAACCAAGGGTGAGTCCACACACACCATACAGATCCCAGGGAAAACCTGCCACAGAGGCACATCCCCTGTAGGTGACAGTAAACAACTCAGCTGGTTGGGCTGTGCCCTGAGAAGAAAAGCTGAGCTTTGTCAGTGACAGTGCAGGTCCACAACACATCTCACAGAGCAGGCAGAGGGTGTACAAGGGTGGGGACAAGAAACTCCCAAGGTCACCATGCAGAAGAGCTCAAGGCTGTGAAGAGTGTGGCACGTGGATATTGTGAGAGCTGAGCAGAACAGAGCCCATGCCATCAGCCTCATCCTGACACTGGCACAGGTCAGATCATTCTCTGGAGCCACCTCAATGACCTTCAGGTAGTTGGCTTCTCCAACAAAATACCTGGGTCCTGTTAGTTCAAAGAACCTGGAGGTGTGCTGAAGCTACAAATGCTTCAATGATCAGAGGTCAGCACAAGGAGGAGCCTTTGGGAAACATGGTTGATTTCCCTTCCTTCTTCCTTCCAACCTCCAGGTCTCTTGAAACAACTGAGAGGAGCTGGAGGGCTGAAAAGAGAACAAGGCTCCAGGGTTGAGAAGGCACACACAGCTCCTCCTGCACTGCAGGAGTGACAAGGATCACAAACCGATGATGTTACAGGTGAGGCAGAAAACTCCTTCTCCTTGTGATGCATGTCAGTGTGTCTGTATGGTCACATTCCCCTTTGAGACATCATATCCCAGGAACCCCGACAGAAACAACCTCAGGAATCTCGCAGGCTGAGATTTCTAGTGATGCCTGAGAGATTTGTACACTTGACTGGCTGCATTTGAAAGCTGACAGCAATTTGGCATCCAAGTCTCACATGGGCAGCTCTAAAGTAGCAGCTCTGCTGGACTTCCACGGCTACAAACCTGAATCTCCTCAGCTGTGACCATGAAACTTGTGTGCACAGGGTGCACACACCAAAGTTCCTTCCAGCTGAACAGCAAAGCTGTAGCTGCTGAAACATCAGTTCCTGCAACCAGCAGACTCTGCCTTGCCCTGGGTTTGCCTCAGACCACATAAGCCTGGATCCCTTAGCAGCAAGTTGTTCTGACATGCTTTTGCAATGAAAAAAGCTTGCCAGCTAATCTCCCAAATCTCCTAACATCAAAGAACAATCCAAAGCTCAGCAGTGCATTGGAAGACTCCACCAGCTCCATCTGTTTTCAGATCCGCTGGCCTGTAACAGTTCTTGAAGTACATGAAAAGGCATTTAGCACTGTCATGCAAAACTATACACTCTTCTGGACTGCCCTATTGGCGATGTGCAAATCAATAGGACACATGTATATTAATAAAGTGATCTAAATATACCAACTCTTACAAACAAGAGCACATAATCAGAAGGATTAATGTATTTATGGTAATGCACTTCAAAAGACAGCCTGATGTCCCTGCACAGATTCACAATGAGATCAAGAGTCCCTCCTTCACAGAGACTTTCCGTGAGTTGTGGCTTTGCAGCTCCCCCCATTCCCATCAAGTCCGTGTGCAGCTCTCCAACACATCAGAGTCTCACAGGGCTCGTCCACACACTCCTTGGAACAGACACAGCCAGATGCCTCCTGCTAAAAGTCTCTCTTCAGCTGTCACAATTAATAAATCCTTTAGAAGAAATTGAAACAGGCATCATTGAACAACTGCTCTGAAATAAGTGTAGACTTCAGGGAGAAAAGGGTTGGAATTCTGGTTTGGAAAACTGGAAGTGTTGATAACCACCCTGCTAAGGTTTTACGATGAAACTTAACAGTATTCTTACAAAGAATCTTATTTTAGAGATTGCAACTCTGGAAATGAAATGACTTTTAAACGCCCGGTTTTCCCAAAGGAAGGCAAGGCATTCCTTCAACACTACTGAAAAGCTACAGAGCTATTTTGTGTGTCTTGCTGCATCCATTCTGGAAGAAAACCTGGACTTATAATTCCAAACTCTCTTGTCTCACCAGGAGACTGTGCCTAAAGCTGCCCTGGGTGAACCACCCTAGCCTAAGTGCAGCTACAGAAGGAAAATGTGGGGGTTATGATACTGTTAAAAGCATGATTCTTGTTCATGTAAAGTTCATTTCAGTTGAGACATTGATACAAAATATATTCCCAGTACAGCTTTTGCTGCAGAATAGAACACAGAACCCAAACCAGCACTGCTCTACCAAGACTGAAACCAGACCTGGTCAGTCAGTTTTGCTACAGGACAAACAGCAACTAGGCTACAGAGGTTTCAACTGGAAATTTAGGTCTGTTTAAACCAGTGGTAGAAAGGATAATAAATCGAGGTTGAAATATGAATCTGTGTGTGTTTGCACAGACTTTCTATATATACACACATATCTGGAACAGTATGTAGCTTCAGTATAACTACTACTACTGCAGAAAGGAACTGCAAATTCCTTTCTTAAAGAACAAGTAATTCTACTTAGCCAGCACTCATCTCATCTTCTGTGGGGGTATTTCAGCAGCAGTAGCACACCACAATGCATAGACACACTTGTCCAGCCAAGCATCCTCCTGGTGTGCAGCAAAAGTACTTCTGTGAAGCAGGACGATAGAATTAGACTCCACACATTTTCTATTTGTTTCTCCATCTACCTAAAAATTCACTGCCATATCCTGTGAGTACAGAAAGTAAATTAAGAAGGGGGTGAGACACCATCAGGACAGTAACACCAAAACACAGATCCCAAGAACAGGACTTCAGCCTCCCTTGACATGTGCAAAACTCCCCTAATTCAGCTCCTGTTGCAATAATCCAGCCCTCTGCAGTGCAATCCTCTCTCTCTTTCACTCCCCTCTCCTACTGATTTCATCACGCACAAGTAAGTGGCACTTCTCCAGAACAGTTTTCTTACCCCTGTACCCACCCTCAGTCATGTCACTGGGACACAGCACTAAGTAATTGATTCTGTTTTATTTCTCTCGCTGACTCCCCCATATCAGCTATATACACACACAGATACAATAATAGAAAGTTTATTTAGCCAAACACCTGCTGCCCAGATCTTCCATACAGAGTGCTATAAGGAAAAGGAAACCAACCTTTGCGAAGAGGCTGGGAGTGAAGCTTGCAGCAAACCCCCTCTTTTATTTCAGTACAGCAACATCCCTCTGACAAACAGGAAAGGGTAGATTTTTTCAGTTTCCTTTTCCAGATGAACTTGAAATACAGCACTACCTGAAACAGTACCTTTTACAAAATCTGAAAAGAAGCTAAGGAATCATCTGGCTTAAAAAGTATGTCCTCTATGGGCCCTACCAGCACCCTAACAGTTTACTAAGGTGTTTGAAGGAGATTTTGGAGCTCTTGAACAGGTGGCACATCTTGAAAGACCAAAATCAAAGAATCATGGAATGGTCGGGGTTGCAAGGGACCTTAAAGCTCACCTCATTCCAATTCCCTGCCGCAAGCAGGGACACCTTCCACTATCCCAGCTTGCTCAGAGCCCTGTCCAACCTGGCCTAGGACATTTCCAGGGATGGGGCAGCTGCAGCTTCTCTGGGCAGCCTGTGCCTCCCCACCCTCACAGGGAACGATTTCTTCCTCGTATCTAATGTAAACCTCAGATACACCAAAACAGAGTCATGGAACCGTAACATTAGGCAAATTTAGATATTTGCAGATTTCCCTGCAGCCTAAATGGGAGACGGAGAGAAGTAAAAACCAAAGTGGTCGCAGAGCACTGGAACTGACACATCCCACTTTTCTAAGGATGTGCAGCATGACTGTAAGATTAGGAACACACATCTCCCTCCATGCTATCCCATGGCCTTTCCTGTCCCTTTTCTGGCCAAGTCCCTCCCCTGTGGGCTCTCCAGTACTAGCATGGTAGGGTTGAGCTCATCTGCTGATCTTCCTGCTGCAGAGCTCCACTAAAATGCTCCTATACTCCCTGATGACCCATTTTGATGTAGCCTGCAGGCATTAATAACCAGCAAGGCTTTTCTCCCTGGGGCATTTTCACCCAAATTAGGGGTTAAAAATATTCCTGAGAAGGAAAAGGAAGGGAGGAGCCAAACACAGTGAGATCACTCACCCGCCTTCCATAGGAAACCAGGGTAAAAACGGCTTCCCCACGAGCTGCTCTTTCTCTCGAGTCAAGGCTGCCTAAAAACCCTCTTCAAAAATACATTGCAGCAAGTTATGAAGTAATTAACTAAAAAAAATTTAAATTTAGATGCTCATGGTTAGCAGCTGCACATCATGGTTATTTAAGACCTGTGATTAAAGAAATGAAAATCACAAATGAAAACTTCTTCAGCATCATTACAGGGAGCTTTGAGCTGTGTGGCTCAGAAGTTGTGCACAAAAAGGAAAAGGATTGATATGAGTGGATTTTAGCTCTCACACAGACCCCGTTAAAGGTCACTGCATGAGCACAGCTGGGGCAGTGACAGCTGCAATACAAAGAGACAGTGACAGCAAGCAGAAGGTAAAAGAGCCCTCGGGCCGGAGCTCTTGGTGCTGATGGAGGCAGAGGAGGCAAGGATGATTTCAGGCTGTGGCAAATGAGCAGCTAGCATTCTCATTTGCCATGGAGAGGGCAGGATTTACTTTGGGAAGATCGTTCTGACCTCTGCTGGTCCCCTCAGGCAAACCCAGCAGAAACCTGGAGGGAGGCCAGGAATTCCCAAGGGCTGAGCACATGGAGAAACGCTGACCACATCTGCTCCTACCAATTCACTCAAGGAACACCGCTCAGATGACCTTCCAGTTTACTTCTGCTCCACACTCACATAAAAAAAAAATTGTTTCCAGCCCTGAAATCTGTTCCTGGGGCTGCCCAGGCCCTACCACAAGCCGTGTTCCAGCCTCTCTCCCTCTGCTGCAGACCCCCCAGCTCGTCACTCTTGGTCCCCTCCCGTTGCACAGCCGTGGCTGGGACAGCCTCCACTGGAGAGCTGCTCCACAAAGGGAAAAAAGCCATTTCCCTTCACAACAAAGGCACTGGGCCGCCTGCAGCACCAGGGAATGTCACACCCAGCAGTGGCTCCTCAGGCTTGCAGACAGTCGCATTTCAGACTGGCAGGAACACTCACACGAAAAGCTGCCCCTCCTGTCGCAGCTTCCTCTCCATCACACCAACAGCCGCGGGGCTGTGAGGCTTTGATGTGTTTCCCCACTAAGTACGAGGCACAGAGACCAAAAGGGGCCCTTCCATGGCCACGAGGAGCCGTGGCCACACAAGTGGGTAAAACCACAGGCAAACTCAGCAAAACCAGCGTGTGGCCCTGCTGAAAGTGGTCACCTCAAGAAGACAGCGTAGTGATGCTGAAATGCCTGCGAAGGGAAGCTCTCAACCTGTTTCAGCTCAGAAGCCACCCTCGACATGCACTTTTTTGGAGCACGTGCTCGGCCTCCCTGCCAGAGATGAGTTTGTTCCACCATCTTCCTTCGGAAGCGAATGAGATCATCTCAGGAAGGCACAATTGCTTCTGCTGCTCCTCAGCAGAACCACGTCAGGGAAGCTTGATTAAAAATAGATAATAAAGGAAACGCCAATAAGCCACACCAAAACAGGCAGCAAAAGGAAAGGGAAACAATTTCCTTGAGCCGGGTTTCAAGACCTAATGTTGCAGTTTTAAATATTAAAAACCTATCTTCTGAATGTTGCTGGCAATTCACAGACTCAATATGGGCGAAACGTGCTCAACAGCCAGCTGAAAGGAGGCTGAAACTTGAATTCCATCCCTACCCTACACGCAGCAGACACCAGGACAAAACCATGGCCAGTTTTAAGCAGCCATCAAGTCACAATTGTGTTAAGTCATAGGGGGAGGACACACAGATTTCCTGCTGGCAGATGCCAGGAGTGTGGGGATAACACGGAGGCAGCCTCTCCACAGAAACCAGTACTGGTGAGTCAGGGGAGCTGAAGAGAACAGCACCCACCGTACCTGGAGGACACTGCACTCAGAGGAGGGGCACACTTGGAGCATTCAGGACGGGGCCAGCTTTATCAAGTCTAGCAATGAGACACCTCCCTTTCCACAGCAGCAACAATGCTGCTATCTGCGCACAGCCTCTGGCTCTGGGGCCGCCCCACAGATGTGCCCACGCCCCAAGTCGGGGTGAGCAGCAGGGGCTGAGCCCCACAGTGGGAGTGCTGATCCATTGGGCTCAGGCTGGGGAGCTTCTCCAGGCTTCCTGCAGCGAAGGGAAGGCTCTTGCCATGGGACATCCCACATGGACACGCTCGTACAGCCTGAGGTATGTGAGCCCATGCAGAATCCTTCAGAGCGAGGTGGGTGGGATGGATCTGGGCACGGTACCCACACCAACATAAAGCCTATGGATGAAGTGGACCTGGAATGAAATACGGGAGGACTTAACCATTCCCTCGCGGCTTCCTCAACTCTCAGACCACAAGGAAACGACAGCCACAGTCTCGTTAATCACCAAGAATTTATTTTATAGCACAAAACGGGTTCTGGGCTTACCTTGCCGGACATGCGACATGGGCTGATGTCCCGCCCGCCATCCTTCCAATCTCCCCCATCCCTGCCAGCCGCTCCCCACCGCTCCAGCCCTCTTCCCCCATGGCTGCCTGTCTCTCCCCATCGCTGCCACACGGCCCCAGGGCCGTCCCCAGCCGCGTTGTGGCTCTCGGAGGGCGGGCACGGCCCCTCGGCGGGGCCGCCGAACAAAGCGCGGCTCGGGGAGGAACGGGACGGGACGGGACAGCGGAGCTGCCGCCAGTCACGCCGGCCCCGAGCACGCTCCTTTCTTCCCTCCACGCCGGCGAACTCACCCTCCTTGGCTTTCTTCTTCCTGGCCAGGGTCCCGCCGAGCTTGCCCAGGAACGACTCCTCTTTCTTCATCCTGTGCGGCCGCAGCGTCGGGGAGCGCACGGGCGCGGCGGACATCGGCTCTGCCGGGGCTGGCCGGGGAGCCCGCCCGGCCCTGCCCGATCGCTGCGGGGCCCGCGGAGCGCAGCCCAGCCCGGCAGCGAGCGGGGAATCACCGGCCCGAGCCCGCGGTGTGCGCTCCGGCGCTGGGGGCGGGCTGCGAGCCGCCGCGGCCACAGCGCCCTGCCACGGCCGGGAAGTCCGCGGGAGGCGGGGGCGGGACGAGCCCGGACACCCCCGGCGCCGGCACCGAGCCCGCCCGAGCATCACCTGCGGCCGGACGGGCGGGAGAGCCCCTCCTCCGGGCACCCGGTGCGCCGGACCCAGGCGGGCGCCAGGAAAAGTGGGTAAAGAACATTTCGGCAAAACAACTCCCCGGTCCCACCTCAGCCCGTCCGGGGTGGTGTTAGGCTTGGAAGTACACAAAGATCGAACTTGAAATGCCATCCTTTCTTAAGAACAGTTTTATATATTCCACATTTTGCAA
>VYZR01116299.1:1633-22997 GCA_013400675.1 Oxylabes madagascariensis
AAAAAAAAAAAAAAAAAAAAAAAAAAAAAGCCAATCTTTACACAGATTTTTATAGGCATTTTCATTTCATAAGCTTGCTCTATAAATTGCACTCTCTTCAGTTTTTAAATTTTCTTCTATGTAATTTCTCATCTTAATCTTCCAAATATTTTCTCTGTACCAGGTGTGTGTAGTGGATGGGGTGATCCTCATTACATTACTTTTGATGGAACCTATTATACCTTCCTTGAAAATTGCACTTACGTCCTGGTGAAACAGATTGTCCCTAGATATGACAACTTCCGTGTTTACATTGACAATTATTACTGCGATTCAAAAGATGGACTCTCCTGCCCTAAATCCATTCTTATTTTCTACAAATCTGCAGAAGTGGTGCTGACTCGTGAACGCATGAATGGTGTGATGACCAATGTGGTAAATTTTTTTTTCTGTTTTTGCAAAAAAAAAAAAAAAATCGTTTCCATGTGCCTTATTGATGCTATTCTGAGATAGAGTCTGTTTGAATATCACATCATGGAGGTGATCAGGGCAGAGGGTATCAGTAGGGGGGGAAAAAAGGATTACACTGGAAGCTGAGAACATCCAGGATTGCACTGGATGCAAACAATGTTTGAAGAACAAAATTCATATTTCATGAAAACTGGTACATTGTGCCATACACTTATGTAAACAAACACACTTTGAAGAAACACAAATGCAAATTGCAAGCAGGAGTCTTATCTCGGGGGGAAGATGGATATGTATGCCTTATCCACTGGATGATTGGGGACTGCTTTCTCTACATATGGAACTTCGAGCGACAAACAGCCCTGACTGATTCCCCCTTCAATTTCCTACTGTAAAGAAAGGTATAGCTGAAGAAAAGGGATGACTTAGACTGTCACCTCACCTTCATGATCCTAGGTAGTGCTGGCAATCCAATGAAAATGAAGATAGTCCTACCCTTACCCTGGAGAATCTATTAGTTGATTAGAGACTCTATAGAGAGGGAGAAAAGTTTGTCTGAATAGGCACTCTTGCCTTAGAGTGCCCTGCCAAATTCTCAGTCAGAAACACATGTTGGTTCCAGTGATTCCCTGTGAAAGAAAAAGTAACTGATAATTTTAACTCACGCTTTAGCTCAAGTCAGTGAGAAGAGAGTTGCAGAATAACTTCTGACAAAAAACTATTAGGCAAATGTGTTTACCTTAATTGGCTCGTATAAGATACTGGCTACAAATTGAAAAGTTTAACAAATAAATATGATCACTACTACATAAAACTGGCACTAAGGGCATCTGACTTCATTTTGAATTCAGACGACTCTTCCAATATCAATTACTATGTAATATAGAGATGGTGTGATTATCTGGCAGAGTTATTACATAATAATGGCAGGGATGTTTCTGTAGCTAAAGAAAACTACCACTCATTTTCATATGAAAAATGTTTCCAATACACATAATCATGAGGGATACAATGAAAACACTTGGATTTATGTGCATAGAATACTGTGTATTAGCATACAATCAGCACAAACACAGTACGCAGAGGCCACTTAGATTATTATCACATTTTAGCAATATAGCAATACAAGCCAAGATATCAATGCAAATACATCCTGTCATTAGTATGCCAATGGGCACTGGATGTGATGAACAACAATATGGAGTTATGCATAATTATGAAGATTAGAAAATATATTATTTAAAGCAATCAGGCAGAAGCAGTGCTTATTCTGACGTGGTGTTTTTGTTTTTTTAACCCTGCATTCAGATGTACTTCAACAATAAGACTGTTGAACCAGGCTTCAAAAAAGATGGCATTTCTTTCTCCACTCTTGGCATCAATATGATTGTTGAAATAGAAGAAATTGGTGCTGTCATCACCTTTAGTGGTCTGATTTTCTCTGTGAAGCTCCCATACAGCAAATTTGGTAACAACACCGAAGGACAATGTGGTAAGAAGGATGCACAGATTGAAGGCAGTCTCTTTCCCCACCCCTACCTTGATTATGCTCACCCACTCCAGCTATGCAGTGTTACAACTGACAGAAATTTTTAAACAGCAGTAAATGGAAATGAGTACAGTTCTGCTCTTTAACTTCTGTAGGACGTCAAAAGCTCAATATTTCTTTGGGGCTGGGGTTTTACATCTGTTTGTTTTTCCATAACCTAAAGTTCATATAACTAGAGAATGAGTTCCCTGTGAAGCAAGGCAAAATAATGCGTTTCATGAGCACATCACACCTAAACATATCAGCCCAGGAATGTATTGTGTATCTCTGACGTGGCTTATGAGACTTACCCAGCTTGTCTCTTCCAGGAACATGTACAAACAATAAAGCAGATGAATGCCGCTTACCAAGTGGTAAGATCATTTCCTCCTGTCCCCAAATGGCTCATCACTGGCTTGTTGACGATGACAAGTCATGCCATGGAGTACCAATACCACCAGTTATAACCACACCTCCACCAAACCCACACTGTGAAACACCTCCACTCTGCAAGCTTATCTTGAGCGAGTAAGAGAACAAATTCATTTTTTCTAGACAAAACTGTCTCAGTTTCTTACAAGAATAACAGCTATAGCTTTAGCATGCGATAATAGCCAAAAATGTCAGCTTAATGACAGAATGTACAAATAGTAAAAGGCCTTTGCAAAAGAAACTGGTCTGCCTTAATGACTTGCATGCCAAAGATAACTGAGCAAGGAGAGGTAAAGTCAGAAAATCAGGGATGCAGCAAGCACTAAAATCAATATTGCCTGGATGCATTACTTCCAGAGTATGCTCATTAACTATTAAGCAAAGACTGAATTCTAAATCTCTAGTGGGCCTTCAGTACAAATCATAGAGAAGCCAGTTACCAAACAGGTGAAGAGAGTAGATGCAAACAGCTAAGAAATGTCTTTAATTCTTTGTACATTTTACCCAAAACACGGAGTTCCAAAAGCACAAAGACTTGTTTCCTGAAGTAGTTCCTATACCTGTGTAGGCTGACGAAAGCTTTTTTCAGATGAGTTACTTATAAAGGCCCTCTTATACATACTTTCTGTAGTATCTAGTATGTTTTGAGCGGTTTTATGAGTGAATTGTCTATTGCTGCATTTTTTCATTCCTTTTTTCTCAATCTTGTGCACTTGCCTTTTACACTAAATTTCTGGTGTCAAACTGCTAAAAAGTTGTGTACACATACAGAAATACTACATTATGTCTTTAGAAATTAATGTCTTTAGAAAAAAAAGGCACTTTAGATTTCTTAATCTTTCCTGAATCTATTTCCTAGCTTATTGGCTATTCCTAGGGTTTTGTTTCTCATAATACCTTCCTTTCTGAAGCAGAGTCGCGTGCTATTAACTAGAAAGTGTTGTCTGACAGGAACAGACTTTGTCTAATAGCTCATTAACATAGAAGGGGCTTGCTTTCTCTACTGCCTGCAGGGTTTTTGCAGAATGTCATACCGTGATACCACCAGAACCCTTTTTCAAAGGCTGCGTTTTTGATGGATGTCGCATAGACGATGAATTCATGCAGTGTTCCAGTTTGGAGATATATGCTACAGAGTGTGCTGCTAGAGGTGTCTGCATTGACTGGAGAGGAATGACCAACAATACATGCAGTAAGTATTGCAGGACTTAAAATGTGTGTGATAAATGGTAGAGATTAGTGTTCTATTCACTAAGCATGTCTTATATCTGATGCTTGGTTACTGTCTACAAAAATCCAGTGGGGTCCTTTCTCACAAAAGCTGCCAATGAAGAAGGCAAAACTGTAGTAATTTTTTCTGGAAAAAATGCATCTAGTGTCAATTTTTAATCTTCTTTTTTTTTTTTNAACTGCAGGTGACTATTTTTATTTTTTTTTTTTTTTTTTTTTTTTTTTTTTTTGTCTTTTTCCATACAGCATTCAGCTGTCCATCAAGCTTGGTATACAAGCCATGCGGGCCTATTAATCCAGTTACCTGTGATCAAAGGTATGGAAAAACAAAAAAAAACCACCCTGAAACACCTGTTTGTATTTTCCTTGTCTATCTACTTTCCTCAGTTATTTTATAATGAAATGTGTTGCAAATTTCACTAATTCATTCGAGATTTATAAATACCAATCAGCTGTAGGAACACGTGCTTCCTGTTGCCCTTCAGAGAGTGTAAATTTTTTGTCTCTCTTGTATCTGACATAGTACACTGCTCTGCCCCCTGCCTCACCACGAAAGTGTTGTACTCAAGCACATATATTCTTCCTATTCCAGATATGAGCGTCCTGGCTATGGAGTAACTGAAGGCTGTTTCTGCCCTGAAGGAATGACACTCCTGCGTGCAGAGAGCAACATCTGTGTCTCTGAATGTCGTAAGTCATCTCTAGCTAGTTTGGGGAAAAAACAGAGATCAGGATTGTTAGACAGGAGGCCTGAGTTCTATACTCATCTTCTACATGGTCAGATCATTGCAAATCAGACTCCCTAAGTGTACCAAATTACAAAATAAATAATAGTCAATATTACCTTTTTTTCCCGATCTCGTTCCCTACGTGAGACCCACCAAGATGGTAGAACTCTACAGTTCAGCAAAATAATTCTGACTATTCATTTTTTTGTTAGCTTTATCTTCACAGTATTTTTTATTGAAACTGCACATATGTACTCCTTTGTCAGTTTTCAGTGGTGTAAATACTCATTCATTCATTTGTCTGTTTTTCTCTTCTTCTTTCCAGTCTGCAGAGAACCAAATGGAATGTCCAGATGGGTGAGTATCACAATCAGTGTGGCTTAATGAGCATAGACAAGTGAAACAAGATGATATTTAGTGTTCCACTAAACCAAACCTTTGTCACAAATGTTCGTTCACTTTCCGTCTTAAAAGTAATGAGTGCTAGAGCACCCCTAAGAAATTTAACAGTAAGTGATAAAATATTCTTTCAATAACCTCACGTACAGAAAAAAAACTTAGAGAAAGAGAGAGATGGTAGTAGTGNAAAATGAATAATAGTCAATATTACCTTTTTTTCCCGATCTCGTTCCCTACGTGAGACCCACCAAGATGGTAGAACTCTACAGTTCAGCAAAATAATTCTGACTATTCATTTTTTTGTTAGCTTTATCTTCACAGTATTTTTTATTGAAACTGCACATATGTACTCCTTTGTCAGTTTTCAGTGGTGTAAATACTCATTCATTCATTTGTCTGTTTTTCTCTTCTTCTTTCCAGTCTGCAGAGAACCAAATGGAATGTCCAGATGGGTGAGTATCACAATCAGTGTGGCTTAATGAGCATAGACAAGTGAAACAAGATGATATTTAGTGTTCCACTAAACCAAACCTTTGTCACAAATGTTCGTTCACTTTCCGTCTTAAAAGTAATGAGTGCTAGAGCACCCCTAAGAAATTTAACAGTAAGTGATAAAATATTCTTTCAATAACCTCACGTACAGAAAAAAAACTTAGAGAAAGAGAGAGATGGTAGTAGTGGAAGTTAGGCATATATGATTGTTTTATTTCCACAAATTTGGCTCACTAAAATTACTAGAAATGAAGGGAGAGATGGATAACAAAGTTTACCTGTTGTTTATCATGTTCATAGCCTGCATTCTTAGTTCCCCAGCTGCATAGAAATCAGCAGCCTAATGTGAAAATGAGTATGTCATATGATAATTTTTTTCAAAAATGGATGCGAGGCTCAATCACTTCTCCTTTAGATCTCCTGTAACTCTCATACTAACATTATTAACAAAGAGAATGTAATAGCTTTGTGAACTCAGAACCTTTAGTGGTCTCCAATATCTTCCCCTAATAAGCAGTTTGAGGATCTCCTATAGAATCTAAAATATGAAAAAGCTGTAATCACTTATATGCATGAATATGTCAACTAGAAGCAAATAAAATTATTTTGGTTTCTTTTTATATTTATTTTTTTTTTCTTTCCTTTGTCTGCGTTTTCCTTTTTTATTTAGCCAGGAGAAAAATGGACAAAAGATTGCCAGGAATGTGTCTGTGACAAAAATACTCTTAAGGTGAAGTGTACAAAACACGAATGTTCTCCAACACAGCAAGTATTTTGTGAAGAACCAGGTTACATGCCTGTTCAGATACAGATACCAGAAGATCCATGCTGTACTAGGACTGAGTGCTGTAAGTACTGTCTTAGTTCTTATATTCTTATGGGAAATATGCTATATTAATTTTAGGAAACTACAGCAATCATTTCTCATTTTTTAATACTCTGCATTGATATCATACTGCTTTTCTCCCTCATCCCACTTTTTAGAGACTTCTTGCAGAGCATACAGTAAATGCCTGAAAATAACAAATCTAAAGATTAAAAGATTTTATATAGTTATAAAATAGTTATAAAATTCTGACCTTATTATTTTCTACATTCTCTTACATGAAACAGACTGCAACACAAGCCTCTGCCCTGGCATCACACCCCAGTGCTTAGAAGGACAGGAAATAACCACAATAATGCCACCTGGAAACTGCTGTCCTATCTTTGAATGCAGTAAGTATTGTGCACCCTCTTTGTGTGCTATTTACTGCTGTATTTTTCTAAGTTACAGAAACCTTATAAGAGAGACACAAATTATCTGTTATCATATTGGGCCTTGTCATGAATGAGTGTTTTAAGGCTGCTGCCACAGGTCAATGAAGCGGGCCTACAAAGCTACGAAACAGAAGTTTTTTCATGCATTTCTGCCTCTTAAAACTTACGCCTCCTTCTTCCTTCTTTACAGGACAGGGCTGTGTAGTCAACAACACCTATTATGCCGTAAGTACACAGAGTTACTCACTACAAAAATACACCTTCACACAGTTCACAGTGCAGTGTTTTTGAGACACTTATCACGATCCACATTTTGTAGGAAGGCCTGAGATAAAACATTATTTATTATTTCACTGAGGTTAACACCCTCTGTACAAGGAAAAGCATTTTCTGCTCTCCTTTCTACATTAGCAGAATTTGATTCCAAAATTGATATTACCAAAGCAGAAACTCTGCTTAAATAAAACAACCAAAATTGTATTTATGCATAGCTTAGCCTATACATAGTTCATCTTTGTATTTTCTGTGACGTGTATACACAGAGCAACTTGTTTTAACTGACCGATAATGGGCTTTTTCAACTTCCCCTAGCCTGGAGCTACCATTCCATCAGGCCCCTGTGAAGAATGTACCTGCTCTGAATCCTCTCCCTCTTGGCCTCACCAACCTAGTGTGATGTGCCAGCCTGTTATCTGTGACACATACTGCCCGCTGGTGAGTGCTGTTTTGCTGCCAGAAATCCCTACCCCACTCAGCTCAAATAACCACCAGCTGAGGTCAGAGACCTGACCTAATGCCATTGTCTCTCTATTTCTTTCAAAACAGGGCTATAAATACACAGTGGAACCTGGACAGTGCTGCGGCACGTGCAAGGCAGCAGCTTGTGTAGTGACTGTGGGAGACAACATTACACACGTGCTCCATGTAATTACCTCTGGTTTAGTTCATTTTTGGAGAACTCTGCTAGTCTTTTCGTTCTTTCCTCTCCTTGTATTTGTCACATGTATTTCCTCCATCTTTTCTCACATTAGACAAATTCGTACTCAGGCAGGAACTGGACAGTCTCCACACAGCTTAAACAATACCTTACACCACAAAACACCAATTCTAAGACTTCTGGAAGCAGCTGTGATATGATACTGAACAACGGCTTTCAGAAAGGAACATAGGAAAATGTATAGGTGAAAGCAATGGGCTATTTTTTGCCCCCAGTTCTGAAACTGTAGCACCCATTTTGCTCAAAGGATAATTTTATCTCTAGAGGCATTTTGACACATCCATAAATTCTAATGACAAAACTGTTGAAATGCAAATTTTTCTTTCCAAATGAGTCCACAGACTTACTCTATTCACACAAAAAGTACATCTATATCCAGATAAAAATAGAGCCTCTTGACTTGGTTAATGAAAAACACTTAATAGCAGTAGGATAATATGGCAAATAATTATCAGCTGAAATTCAAGGAAGCTGTTTGGAATAATCAAACTACTATACACAGCAACAATAAGACAATGGAGGGCTTTTGTTTCATTTTTATATAAGGAGATTTTAATTTGCTTTAATTTTGACTACTTTCAGGAAGGAGAATACTGGAATCCCCCTGGTGATAACTGTACTGTTTACACATGTGAAAAACATGCTGACCAGTTCATTCAAGTCATCAGACAGGCAAGCTGTCCTGCCTTTAACCCTGATGAGTGTGATCAAGTAAGTACTGGTCTACCTGTTCTCACTTTTGGAAAGGTTGCAGTGCCTAACACCAGTGAAAGAAGGATCATGGTGTCCAATGAAAATAACTAGCAGAAGCATCATGCAGGAAGTAACTCTCCTTCTATCCTCTCTGAACCTGGTCCCAGCCAAATTTTATCTCAGAAAAGCAACTCAAAATTAAAATGAGTGATATATCAATCCTCACTGAGGATCGGACATTAGTGAAAAAGATACAACATAGTATTTTGGATTCCTACAAGTGTCAAGTGTGACCAAGAAGCAAAAATCAGCCTCTGGCAAGTCAGCTATTTCATTCATTGTGTTACCCTGTCTGTTATAATTCTTCACCTCTACTGACTTTGGTCACAATATTTTGACTTACATGTGCTATAAGCTTTATTGCTTGTTGAAATTATACTACTAAACTGAGAGTTTTCCTCCATTTCAACTTTCAAATAACTCATGTTAATATTAAAGTAATGACGTGCCCTTAATATTTAGCCTTGCTTGAAGTAAGATTCCATGTCAATACAAAAATATACACAGTCTCTGATGCCAGAGAAAATTAGGAAGCAGGGAAAGTCTGCTTTAGTCTGCAGATATGAAACCTGAGTTTTCTTTTTATGTTTTCCCACTTAAGGATGATGTCACGTTATCTGACGATGGCTGCTGTCTAGTGTGCCGAAGAATACCGAAACGTAAGTCATGATAATTTTTTAAAAGTATTGATTATATGTGCCTTATTAGGTATATTAGCCCATTTTGCAATGGGTGCATAGACAGAAGAGGTGAAGTGATCAGGTTTGGGTTCACTGCTTCACTGGGGTGAGAAAGGAAAAAGACAGGAAGAGGACATTTTAGGTCCTTGTGAAACAGATGGTGAACTTTCCCATCCCCTACTGTTAAATGCTGGCTTTTTTGTGGGAGGGTGAGGACTATGATTATTCTCCAATTTCCATAGATACATTCTCTTTAAGGTGGAAAGTGAAGCCAGTTCTGAGAGATGGGTGTGCATCCAGCAGTTGTCACAGTACTGCTCTTAATTTCTGCATCCTGCAAGCTGCATAAGAAAAAGGGGAAGTTTCATCCACTGATAACACAAACAGCCAATCTTCATTTGGCCCTCAGCAATTAAAGGAAAAATGCACTATGACTTAGTTTCATATTTCAGCTCCATCCACCTTAGTTTTCAGTTACAAACTATCATATCGTACACAGCTACCTATTTATATGCACATGTATTTTAACCTATTTTCCTTTGCTTTGTGATGACCTCAGTTTGTATGAAGCACAATATGACTACTGTCATCAACTATAATGGCTGTGTATCTCCTGCACCTGTTGAGATAACATACTGTGAAGGCAGCTGTGATGCTTACTCACGGTAAGTGGCATAAAAGGTAATTGTGGCCTCTCGTCTTCTACTCTTTACACCAGTCACATCAAGCAAATCACAAGTGTTTTTCTGATGTTTCCAACATCCACCCATTAATCAACTGTTTCCATTGTGCTAATTAACATGACATTGTACTAGCTTGATTACCTCGAGATTCACTGTTTAACAGCCCGCTCAGTGTCATAGTGAATAGACCGAATTTTGATATTGCACATTTAAAACTGAGGTTATTTTTTTCTCATTATTCTCTCACTTGACTGGCTCACTATGTGATCTGGAATTATTCTTTACTTTTTCTGTGCCTTAATGAAGACTTAGAATCATCAGTTTTTACAATGAGAAGCAATTTACCTGTATTTCATCACAATACTGTAAGAATGGTAATATTGAGCAATAGTCCAACATGCAAACACACAGCTTCTGATTGTTTTGCAATGAGTGGGAGGGGCAGTGTTATTTCTCACATAAATTCTGAATCTCTCCCTTCCATTGGTTTTTCAATCAGATATTCTCAAACGACAAACACAATGGTGCACAAATGCTCGTGTTGTCAGGAAATCAAGACCAGCAAAAGAAAGGTGACTCTGACGTGCAGTGACGGAACCTTCCTTGATCACTCCTATACCTATGTGGAGAAATGCAGCTGTGTGGGTGCTGAGTGCATTACCCAAGACAACACCCAACAGCAGACACAGCAGATAAAGACCTCTCAGGAGCAAGCGAATGTCAAAAATTAGAACTAGAGAGAAATCCTCAAAGGAGGGCTGAGCATAAGACTAAATAAAGAAACTTCAAAAAATACAAAAGTGTCAAGAGCAGCTAAAATTTTGGATGAACAGATGATGTTTTCTGCATAAACCTCCAGTATGTCTGGCTACAGAATTTCAGTTTTCATTATCAATATATCTCCTATTGTTTTTTATGTCTTTTCTTTTACACCTTGAGAGGTACAGCACAAGCTCATCTTGACATTTTCTGTTCATTTGTCTTCTGAGAAGTGCTGGACTTTCAATAACGTTTTCATTCCAGTTCACCGAGAAAAATCAAAAGACAAATCCAGAAAACGAATCAAACCCAAGGAAAACTGTACCCCTCTGCTTCTATATGTTTCTTTTTTTTGTTGTTGAGGAAAACTTAGAGTGCAGAAAACCATATCTTTTCAAAACTATAAACTTCAATATTTTGAATAATTTATGATGGATCTATTTCCCTACATGTTTTTGTGAGAAAAAGGAAAAAATCCTATTGTGAGAAGCTGCTGCACACTACTTTTTGTTTACATAACACCATCAGCATAGTAGCTGTATGAAAATATGGAGTTTTTTATTTTGTTTTGTTATATGGTTAACTGTTTACAGAAAATATATATATATATATTTGCCAACAGAGGCATATGAAGGATTTTTTATAAACAAAAGTATAATAATAATAATAATTGTAAATTCTTTCCTAGGAAGCTTTAAAAAGTTGAACCACTGCTATTTATTATTATTTTTTTTTGAAAACTGATTTATTTGGGTCATTTCTTTTAGAATTAATGTTATCCCATTTCTTACTCTCCGTCATGTTGTCTGGGTATGGTATATTTTCTTTTGTTTTTGAATATTATTTAATTTTTGTTCCTTAAGACACAAAAAAAAAATTATGATTAATAAATTTTGAGCATTTTACAACACGTCTGCTTTGACTTTTCAGTGAATCCCTTGTGTGGGAGTTGCTGGCTCCATAAAACATAGTTCCAGGTCAAAAGTCAGTGTAAGTTGTGGTACCTAATCCCCTGTAGAGCTTTGATACTGCTTTGAATGAAAAACACTGAAAAACAAACACTTCGAAGTGTTCCAAGCACATTGCTTCAGATGCCATCAGTTAGTGAACTCTGAGAAAGCAAGCACCTCTCTGTCTGCACGTTTTCTAGCCCTGAAAGTTTTTTACCTGACCGGCATGAACTATCCAACGTATTTCAAACCACTCAGTCTCATGTTTTAGAGCCCACTGCAACATATATAAATCTCTGAAACTGCACTGTTGTAAATCTATGTGGTTACCACTGAGAGGAAAGCTCATGTCTTTACAAACAAAAGGACGGGTGAAGGTGTGGGCGTCTTTGAAATGGGTCGGTGTCTCCACGGACTTTGGGCAGCAGGTTTGTTGCAGAGCCCGGACAGCTCGGCTCCTGAAACAGAAAAGGGTCGGCACAGCCCGAGTGTCTGGGCTTTGGGGTAGAAGAGAGGTTCAAAGAGGGAACACGTGGTGGCAGTTCAGGAAGGCGGTGCCTTCCCAGTGCCCCGGCCAATGGGGAAAGGAAGAGGGCAACGCGTGCCCGGAGTTCAGGATAAAGGGAGGCTGCCCCCTCTGAAACCTTGAGAGAGAAAACTCTGCAGGTGTGTGCACTGGGGGTCTCTCTCCCTTTATCTGACTAAAGTTGCAGGACTCCTCAATCTCCTCTTTGGGCATAAACTTCTGGCGTTTGTGGAATTTTCCTGACACTACTCAGCTTTACTAACAGGGTACTTTGAACCAGCCACCCCAGCTCTGACTGTACATTGTATGGTGCCAAGCAACACCTTACGCATAACTGCTCTAGGGTTTGTAAGGGAAACACCAAAAAGCTGAAGTTTTTTTACGAAACCTCTCTCCTACCCTCCCTGTTTGGATGGCTCAACAGAGGAAGTAACAGGACAACAACACAGGCTTCCTGTGGGTGCCCTGCAGCAGCGCTCTCACACCTGTTTTTCTTTCATAGAACAATAATCACCCCTATACTTCCCCCTTCAGAGGCGAGCACCGAGTTTTCCGTGAGAATCGCTAACACCACCATACTTCCCGCTGGCAGAAATCCCGACCTCCGTCCCAGCTTCCTGTTGACGAATTGCTCGTTTTTTCCACGCCTGGGCTCTGTTGCTTCCCGGCGAGGCCCGCAGGTGGCACACTGCTCTGTTCCTCCCTTCCCAGCGCACCCACCAGGCTTCCCGATGCAGCACTGATACTGAATCCATGACCAGTTCGGTCTGTAACAGATTTTCTGGGTTTAGCAGACAGGCTAGGAAATTATTATTCGCCTGTTCATTCTGCAGGAGGGAAATAATGTCTATAATACAAAATTAATTATTATGCGCTTTGTCGGTCCACAACAGCTCCTTGCCCACCATTTACCTACTGAAATGGCAGATTTCTTGCATCTTACTTCAAGATCATTAGTTGTTTTCCCGTACAAAGCCTGTATTTCGGCATCCCAGAAGATAACCTCTTTCCTGGAGATCCCTGTGTGCAATAAGTCCGTTCCACCAGCCACTTCATACACTGAAAGAGAAAAAACTAATAAAATGAGGAAGAAGAGAAGCAGAGACCTGGCGCATGGAAAGACTGAGAGGTGATAATGGCAGGGACAGCAGAGTTTGGTGGCATAAGAAGAAAAGAAATAGAAGCAAGGGCACTGACAGGCTTCAGTCCTGGCATGAGGAGACAGGAAGCAAGGGATGCATAAGCCAAGGTAAATCATAAAGGCACATCAAACCTGGGGCTGAGAAAGTACTGGAGAACCTGCCTTGGAGAAGGAAGGGTGTCTGTCACAGATGCAGTTGCAGTGCTGGGAAAGAGCAAATGGGAACCCTCCGTTCAAACGGAGGACAGGGAGCAACACTCTTTGGGCATCAAAGACAAAATGAAAGATCTTGAAATGAGACATTGAGTAAATGTAAACCAGAGCTCTGCAATGGATGTAGTAGAGCAAACCAGAGCTCTGCAAATGGATGTAGTAGAGCAAATTCTTCCTAAATTTTCCTTTACACAGGACCTACCTTTGCTCTGAGTTGTTGCTGACACAGATTGGGTAGTAACTCCAAAGTAAACCTTCCTAAAAACTGGGATAAATGATACCACTTATCTTTGTCAAAAACACACTACCATTTTTTTAAACCATAGAAAAATAATAGAGTCAATAAATGATTGGATGAGAGAAAGTGATTGGCTTGGCAGGTCTTTCTTGCTGGGACAGAATATCTGCAGGTCACCCTGAACTGTGCTGGTGTAGGTGGTTAATGTTTGTTACACCGACGGCAACACCAGAGGGCTCCGGGCTCACAGTTTACTCACCTGGATGAAAAGGTTTGCTGTCAAAAGGGTTTCTTTCCAGGCACTTCAAAGTTAGCCACACAACTATTCCTTACTTTCAGATCCTGAGAATGAACTTTGCCCTTAACTTACTTCTGAATCTACAAGCATCCTTTCCACATAACAAGGTTTGTTTATACATCACTTAATTATTTTTTTCTTATCTGATCATCGTTGGAACACAAATAAGCTGAAGCAGAGAAATCATTCACTTAGAAGTTGTTCCAGCTGAAAAAACCCACCAGCATTCAAAGTTTTAGTGTCTAGTTTCAATATTAATTCAATATTGAATTAATGGGCATTCATACCTTTGCTCTCAACTCAGGTCTCTTGTTGCATAGCTTAATTTTTTCATGACCAGCTTATTTTTATTCCTTCTTCACACAACGTATTAAAACTCTACAGCGTAAATAACAAATGACTGATAATCACTTCTCAATTTTGCTTTATAATTATCAGCAACATATATAAACTATAACCTGAAATTAGATGTCTATTTGGATTCCAGCTTTGAATCCACTTCCAGTAATTCATTTGCCTCTTAAAGCAAGACAGTGTTTAAACCACATCATGTTCTGACAACAGCTGTGGAAGGACTTGGGGTTGTTTGTGACAGAGCTCAGGAGCTGGGGTGATAACAGAGAATTCAAGAATGGAAGCCACAGTTTATAATAGTAAAAAACCAACTCAAAGAAGAAGCTTTTTACCTCTTCAGTAGGTTTTGTTCTAACATTGCAAAACAAAAGCCACTCTCTGGCAACAAGCCAGATTAAGACAGAGTTTTATAACAGAAAAGGAGACTAGTTCTATTCAAACAATGTTAATGTAATAATAAAACAATTATAAATGCACAGGAAGTACATTTTTGCAGAGGATGCAGTGGTCATGACTGTCAAATTTTCCTTTGCTCCTTACAGCTTCAAAAATTATCTTCCTTCTTGAGCCTCAGATTTCTTTTGGCATTCATTATAACTCCTATTTATAACTACAATTTGATAATGAGCAACCAGCAAATGTTTCCACTATTAAAATAATTGGGTTCGGGTTTTCTTAAATTGACAGAAACTTATTCCGTCCGCCTCTAACTACTCTGCTCCTGTTACAACCATGCATATAAATAAAATCCCACTTTTGCCTCCTTCTGTTTTAAGAAAGCAAAGTCTGTCAAAAATGGAACTCTTAAATGGAGTAATTGTGGATATGTCACACAGTCTCACAGAATGAAAATTTGTAGTCTTAGTAGCCAGTCCTGAAACTAAACCATTGCTTCTGCATTTGCACCAGTCTAGCTACGAGGATTCACTGGAATTCACTGACTTCAAAACAAAACAAAACGGAAACAAAACAAAAACCACAAAAAAACCCAAAACAAAACCACCAAAAAAACCCCAACAACAAAAAAAGCTCCAGAAATATTTGAGAGGAGCATGATTCCAAGGCAAATTTGAAACTGGCTTTTGTCTCAGCGAATATCAGGTGAGGACTCCGCAGCTGTTCCCTCACTCAGTGAGGAGTCAGTCAAAAACTCTCATTCCAGTTTGTAGAGGTGTGGGGCCAAAACTGAGCTTTCTCTCATTACTCAGTGTCACAGCTACTGAAGCACACGGCTGCCAACAGCAGCACAGCCAAAACATGAAAATCTGCAGAAAAGGCATAATAAACACCTTCATGAAATGACCTCCTGCCACAACAGGACTGAATTTCTTGTTCGCATTAATTGCTGGTTGCTCTGTGTTCTGGAGAATGAGATTATTCTACCCGATGTAGTCCTTTGCTCTACTATCAATGCTTTTGTGCTTTATGACCTCATTCTAATGGTAATTAAGGGCCATTTTTCAGATATCTGCTATTTTACAGGAAATTAGCATTGCAATTGCACTGAATTTGGTCAACTGAAGATAATGCAAAATGTTACCTCACATACTTAATGGCAAGGAGTAGTTTTACAGCATTCATAATAAAGAAGTTGTCACAGTATACTTGATCTAACATAGCAAGGAAGCTATGGGAACAATGTTATCCATCCCTCAGCAATACTGTACAGGATTTTACTGAACAGTATTTCAATAAACAGTATTTCAATCCCAGCTGAGATTCCATCATAAGTAAATTTTCAACCTAAATAATTTTTAGATTTCCAATATTATCTGGGCTTTTCCAAAATAAAATTAAGCTTGTTAGTCACTGTGTGCTGGTTTTGGCTGGGATAGAGTTGGTTTTTTTCACAGTAACCAGTATGGGCTATATTTTCCTGTGACACAACTGCACTATAAAATAGATTTAAATCATCAGTTGCTTATTTGACTCAAGGAAGGCTTCAGCTGATTAAAAGATAGAGTGGTCTACTCCTCTGCCACTTCTTAGTTCTCCAGGCTCAGAGTAAATTGCAGAGAAGGGCAAAGAACAGTTCAAGTCCACTCAACTCCTACAAACTTCACAAAGCTCATGAGCTCTTCTGCCTCAATACCAAAGAAGCACCTTCCAGAACCAAAGAAGCACTCCTGAAGCAGAATTTCACATGAAACAGCGACCCTAAGCCACAAGGCCATCAAGGCCAGCCTTCACTCCAAGACATATGGAAAAACTTGTCAGCATTACACTGATGTAACTACAGTGGACATGATACTAGCAGGATCTCAATTTATCTCACAGGAGAATACAAATGTACACTGTGATTAATCTCTGAGACCTTCAGGAAACTACAAAAATGGCTCAGAGACTCTTTTTTACGGTTCATCCACCCAACTGAGAAGATCCCTGAGCATCTCAGATGCCTCAGTAAGGACACCTCACTTACCCAACTGAGGAAGCACATCTGAGGAACATACAGTGGTTAAAAATTACCAGAGACACAGAGAATTTACCCTACCTTGGTTCATTCTGTTATAAATAATTAAGAATAATTCGTGTTTCACTTTTATTTGTTTTATATGAAGTTGAATAAAACTGTGTAACTAAAAAAAAAACCTCAGAAACAGGGAGAGGGCAGAAACAGCCACTCTTCCCATAATTAGAAACTCCTGCTTTTGCAACTAAAAGAAAATCACGTATGCTAATCAAGAGAGAGAGATGTTTTGTTCAGGTTTTTTGGAAAGACTGCACCCAGCAAACAGATGCAAATAGACAGACATCTTGAAGAAACAAACAGCTATCTCCTCAACCAATGCCTGCCCACCACAGACATGCAAATGAAGTGTTCTCCAGCCAGGGAGAGATCTTCGTGGCAATCTGGAGCACCAGGCCAAGGTATTCATCAACTAAGAAAAACCTTCCAAGAAATCACAGACAACAGACAAAGAATTTCCTAGACTCTGGCATCTCGAGATTTGACTGAAAACACCCCTACACAAACATGTAGATGAAGCACCTGCCTGCCCAAAGGACTTTGTCTAAATCACAGACTTCCCAAGACACTGTTTTCCTCATAATAAAATATTATGAATTTCCAAAGAAGGCCCATTGAATCCTAAAAGACTGATTGTCCAACGCCCACCCTGAAAGTGTATAAAAATAAATCCTAAACTCCCTGCAGTGGTGAACTTGTGAGGCTCTGTGCCCAGTGCATGTAATTCACCCCGCGCCCACCCCCGGGCTTGGTGCTGCTAAATTATTGGTGGCTCATTTAAATTTCTACTGTATAAACTGCTAAATAAATCGTTAACATTTTAATTGGCGTTTCATTTATAACAATTCGTTCTGGTATGATCATGCTGGTGTTGTTACATGATTTTTCCAGCACATGTGACAAGATCGCCAGGCCTTCGTATGCTAGAAAGTACACACAAAGCATGAGAATCACAATGTTTCTTGCATTTATGATAGTGAAGATAAAGCGGGAACCATTTTTTTCAAGTCAGATTTATTTCTCTTAGTTGTCAATTCACTTTGGGCTAACAGAGATTAATCCGACCTGTTGATATGGCCAAGCTAAGGATTCAGAAATAATATGCCCATAATAAAGTCACCCAGTAGCAAATTGCTTCAATCCTGGCAACTATGGTTTTTAAAAGTTCATATCGAAGATATAATTAATGTAATACATTGCAAATAATCTCTCATACACACTTCAGTCACAAGTACCATGAAATAATAAAGAGTCAAACCACATTGTGCCCCACACAGCTCTTTGAAAGCTCCTTTTACAAAGACTCAGAGTAATCAGTACGGGATTAAACAAATTTATCCGAATGTGCCACAACTAGTTCATCCAAGCTGTAAGAGCTTTTTGGGAGGAAAGAAAGAGAACATCCACTCTTCAGAGAGCTTTTCCCACTCAAAACACCCCCATGGCTGTCGCAAACTGTTGCAGATGCTGCAAAACATTGGCAGTACAGGAGCTGTGAGAGGCCAGGAGGAAGGAGGTTGTGTCCTTCCCAGGGCCTAACCCAAAACTGACCGAGCTGCAGGAGTGTCCTCCCAAGCAATGTTGAGAACTACATAAGGAGGAGGACCCCCTTCACCAGGGGACCTTCAGGTACAGCCTATTAACCCCATAGGGCTCTGCTGGATATGGGCACCAGTAGCAGGAAAAGCCTTGCTCCTGGTAAAGCCCCTAAGGATAATGCCCACCCCGATGTGAGGTGTTATCTGACTCCCAGAGAAAGGGGCTGCCAAGTGTGATTTCTGTCAGTGCACCCCCTGTGATTTCTGTCAGTGCAGAGGGGGACTTTTTCCAGACTGTACCTACTGCTCCAGGGATGGTAATTCACCAGCATCCCCACTTCTCCAGGGGAAAGACAGCAAGGTATGTACCTGCAGCATGGTATTCCTGCCTCTTTGGGAAACCCCTTCTGAGAGGACTTTGGCAGCGCTGCTGCATTTCTGCTGCTGGGACAGCAACCAAGACTGTGCCTGAAAGGGCTGGGACTTTGTTTTCACCTTTCTTTTTATAGTTCCTTCCTTTTTTTTTTTTTTTTCCAGACAGGAATTTGGATCCGAACAAGCCCATCCCCTACTGCAAATAGGCACTGCAAATGAAATCACAGGTTTTCCACCTCAAAATAACTTAGTGGAGCACAGGTCATTCTGCCTCAGTGAGGTAACCTGTTGACTCCTGCCCAGTATTACATGTAAAGGGTTGAAAAGTGCTGCTGGCAAAGTGGTCCCCAGCACCCCTGAGGCCCCAGGAGGGGTGCCCTGGCTCTGCTGAGCCCTGGGGTCAGCCCCTCTCAGCCCCTGCAGACAGGGCAGGGCAATGCCCTTGTTCCATCCTATATCCCCTGTGACAAAGCACACTCCACACAATATTTATACAGCTGGTATATACACAGTATTTATACACAGGTGAACAAAGCAAACTGCTCCACCATTCTCCACAAAGTCAAGTTTCTAACGTCACTGGGATTTTTTTGGGTTTATCTTCTTAAAAGGTTAAAAGAGAAGAAAGAGAAAAATATATCCAGCTGGTTTTTGCAAGTGTGTCCTTTTCCCAACCCCTTTGTTTTTATCAGCAAGTTTTGCTGGTGTACCCTGGTTGCCTGGTTGCATTGGTACTGCGTTTTACAGCCACTTGTGTCCTAGCAGATACTCTCCTGGTGTCTGCAGGAAGCACATCCCTGCTCTGTTTGCAGGATCTTCAGGCAAACCTGAGGATTCTGTTAGTTTAGATGATGGGCTGGGTCAGGACAATACAGGGAAGGCTTAAAGCTGTATGTATTCCTCTCCACAGAGTGTGCCAAACTGTTCTGGCACTGCTGAGAATCTGATGTGTCATAGCAATGAACTCAGGAATCCTGACTGCAAAAGTAATGACTGTCAAGATCAAACATGTCGCTTACAAGGAAACAACAAAACATACACCAGGACAGCCTGTTTTCCACCTTACTGAAAGAACAATTCTATCCCTGCTTGTATTCCTTGAGGCTATGTCTGTCTTGTTATTTATTCTTTGTCTCATTCTTAATATCCATTGTATCATGTATCTTAATGCCTATTTGTACTTATGATTATATTGCCTTGCTTCTGTTACATGATATAGGCTGACTTTAATTCTGATTATTGACATACAACTTTTTAAAGGTGTGAAATACGTATTTTAAACTTTTTTTTTATCAGAGTGAGTGTTTGTATTTTAAATTAAATTAATAAGCTTTCACTTTTCTAAAGAAATTTCATTATTAGTCTCTAGGAAATACAAAGAGCTGCTTTCAGAATCACATAGAAAGTTTCATATCTGTGTGTTTAATTTATTACCGGATCAGCAGTTGCACAGAAGATCATCAGTCTATCTTGTCAGGCTTAAGCAGTGTTACGAGTGTTTTGTTTGAGGCAAGAGGTTATTTTCTTCCTTTTCTTCCTTTCTCCCAAAGGTTCTGTGTCATCTAGGATGTGACTCAGATACTTCAGCTGTGTTAGGCAATCTGCATTGATATGTATATCAACTCTCACTCTGAGAGCACTTTCTGCTGTTTGTGCCCAAGGGTCCCCAAAGGGAAAGGATTTACAGGGAAAGTTCAGATTTGTTGTCCACTGTTGTTTTTATATCAAACAGGTTTTTCCTCTTGTTATCAGTGGAGCTACTTGTACCCTTATTGCTCTGAAGTCTATCCAGCCCTCCCTCTTCAAATCAAAGTCAGATGTAATATAAGGTTTGTAGGAAGTGGCAATGTTTTATTGGCTCAGCTGGCATAATTAGAAATGCAGACCTCCAGTCAGCTTAGAGAGTTATTTCTTAGATACGTCTATCTCAGGAAATGGTTTAATCCAGCCAAATCCTACTCTCCTAGCCTGTTCAGCTGAAGCCAGAGCACTGGATTTGCACAGCTGGGACAAAATTTGCCCCACAGTCAGCTCCAGAAAAAACATTAGCGTCATTGACATGTGAAAAATCCTGCACTATTTTAGAAATATGTTCGAGGTCCTACTTCTGTTCATCATTAATACTGCAGTTATTGTTGTTTGTTTTTTTATTGTACATACTAGTAAAAAGCTGTTGCTCCTATCCCTGTATCTTTGCCTAAGAGCCGACTTAATATCCAAGTTTTAATAAATCAAAAAGAAGAAGTTTGCATTCTCCATTCCAAAGGGAGTTCCTACCCTCCCTAACAGATACCTGTCTTTTCTATCCAAAACAGCCCCAGACTTCTGTTCCACTATAAACAGTCTAGACAATCAGTATTACTACTGTGGTATATATATATATATGTTGCTATTTTTGTGCTTCCTGTAGCGTTACATGTACATTTCACTACACTGCGTATAAAGCTCATAGGCCAACAACCACGTAAAACTCTTAACAAGCAGCCAGCATTTCACCTGTAAACAGCAAGGGGCCTGGGTCTCGAGGGATTGTTTCCAGCAGAAAAGATTGGTCCCTCTGCAGTTAACATTGGTGTGTTTGGGGCTGTGATGGTTGCTTGTGTAGGAGATTGATTTAGGGAGCTGCGATCTGTGACAGTCAGGCTGTGTCTCTGGACGGTCGGGACGGATGGAGACGAGAGATCTCTGGAGTCAAGGCTGGTTTTGGAGCATGCGGTTTATTGCAAAGGTCGTGGGTGAAGGGGCCCTGCTAAGAGCTGCCAGCCACAGCTCTTAGCAGGGCCGAGAGAGGGAGAGAAAGAGAGCTAAGAGCAAGAGGGTAAGAGAGCTAGCAAGAGAGCTAGCAAGAGCCAGAGCGAGAGTAAGAGTAAGAG